>JAQYXR010001319.1:0-35619 GCA_030545055.2 Neoaliturus tenellus | reverse complement strand
TATTCTAAAATGATTTTAAATTGTGTTGAACTGAACAAATTCTTGTGTATTGTGTTATAGTTGTGGACTGAGTTGATATAGGGTAAGTTTTATGTAGGCTGATACCTCATAAATATACAGGCCTGGAACTGTAAACAATCCTAAGGTAATGAAATGCTCTTTACAGCGGGGCCGTGGAGACAACCGAAGCATGCATCTCAGAGCCTTATTTTGGCAAAAAAATTTTGTTCAGATGCGATTCGATAGCCCCCCAGTGAATGATTGACTAGGAGATTTTGGACTGAAGGAAGTAGTGATAGGACGATTTAATTAGATCAATGTTGTTCAATTTGGCAAGGGTTCTCAAAGCCAAAACCTCTTTAGATAATTTATTCTCAATTCTTCTCACTGTCCTACCTAGACCCTACCCCCTACCTATCCAGTCCAACACCCAGAAAGTCATTCTGATCTTACACGTCCAGATAAGTCCCCCATCAGATGCCTGGTTTACGAAGCAATCTTGATTGTTGTCTATTTGAGTTTATTTTTTAAAAGGGCCCTTTCTTAAATTTAGACAAAATATTCTATTCCAGTTTATCGGGCTGTTTTGTGCCTGACGACAATCGTCGTGTCATGAGATAATATAAAAAGTTTGCTCTCTGTGCCAAATTACATGTACCAAATCGTTTATGTAGACGAGAAAGAGGAGGGGTCCATTATTAATCTCTGTGGCAGACCATAGGAGATCAATCTATGACTTGACAGGACAGACTAAATTTTAATTATGAAAAATTTTCATAAATTTAACATGTTATGTTGCAACTTTTATAAAATACAAATTTTGATTTGAACTAATTTCATGTCATCTTAAATGTACAGTTGTGATGTATTTGTAACGTGTAGTTATATTTTTGTTATTTGATTTGTTATACATTAACTCATTAACTTATTTACAATTTTTATGGATTATTACTTGTTGTACAGGAGTAAGAGCCAATATAGTGAAAGTCACTGAACAAAATTTATTCGTTTGGGTTCTCATCTAGATCGGTGCAACTAAACAAATTTCACCTTGTTGATAAGAGCAAGTTTCAAACATTAAATGATCCGAACTTCCACCTTGTTTGAGATGATTTTCGAAAGTACTTTCACCAGGCTCCTCAAATCAGGGATTCAATTTAAAACTTTGTTCATCTCCCACGTCAATCAAGCGTCTTTAAAAGAAAAAGATCCCTCGTTCATTCTGTCAAGACACTCAAGCAAAAATATTAATTTTTTCTATTTCTTGCTTTCCAAACACACTTTGCATCAAAAAAATATAACATTTGTTAAATAATAAAAAGTTGTTTTCGATGAAACTGCTCTTAAGCTATGTGACATGTATGTGTGGTAATTAATTTACATATTATGTGCTGTTTATTTATTGATACCTATAATTATTCTAATTAAAAATATACTACAAGAAGTTGCATAGTTTTTATAGGCATAATAGGTAATTTATTGATTTTTTGTCAATAGGATGGAATACAGACGAGTTGTACTCACACTAATGTTGTCGTCTTACTCTGTGTTTGGCAGAGAACTCCTACTGCTTGATGGTTGATTTGAAATACAACTATAGAAATATCAAGTTGATCCGGTAATATTTGCACAACACTATAGAGCATAGACTGTGGTCGTCGAGCAGCGTTGAAGTCGTACAGCATGCGTTTGGAGGGTATCTTAACAGTATATATCAAGGTAGGCAGTAATCAATGTGTGAAGATTTTGTAAGGCCTCAATTTATGTTAAACACTAATAAAGATTTTTTGGGTTGCAAAATACCCAGACCTGTTTACTAATTTCATATTTAGTTTATTTTTGCCATTAATGCTGCTGTGAGCATGCCTTCGATACGATGCAAAAATGATTAGTGACCTTAAGTTACCTGCTTGACTACTACGCAGGACTAGTCCTTGGCGTAAGGCAGGCAGACCCATTAGCCCAGTAAATAAACGACAAAAATTGCCCTTTGTCGCAACTAATTGGTGGAAAGCTGGATTTTATATATGTGATATAACCACATTAGACGTGTCTTTTCCCAAAAGTCCCCGCTTCTCCCCCTTGAGCTTTCCCCCCCAACCCCCTCCAAAGCTTTCCCCCCCTGAGAATTACAGTGGTTCACTTTATTGGCCACAGGCCGAGTATTACATACACTATCGTGTTGGAATTTTTTTAAGATTATTTGTGATTAGTTTTTCTACAACTTTTGTACAGAAATATTTTTTCTGAAACCAAAATTAAAAAAGATATGAAATCAAAACTTTGGTAAAAGTTAAATTTTAAAGTACACAATTTTGTTTTCCCCTATATAAATTTTTTATCAACCATAATATGCAAATATGTTTCAAATAAAATTTTTAGTATATTTCTTAAGGTTTAAAAATATGTTATTGGTTTGTCATCTGAGTGTACTAATGTAGACTGAGATTACGGCAAAGCGAGCGCAAGCGGGCTGCACCCGGCGCGGGCAGGCGGCGTGACGCACGCAGCGCCAGACCGACTTATAAACAAATTCGGAAAATGTCCTGAAATAAGTAAACAATCATCCTCCCCCTTCCCCATTTTATTTATTTTTTTATTTTATTTATTTATTTATTTTTTTGGAGAGGCAGGAAAAATGCATTACGCACACATGGGGCAGCGGAAGAAGGTGTGCTCCGCATCGTCGGGAACGCCCAAGCAATAAATGCAGTCCGGTGAACCGGTGTTGCCCAACCGGTTCAGGTACGACTGAAAATAGCCGTGACATGTCAGGAATTGGGCACCAAAGCAGGGTCAGGACCTGCTTGTTAAGTCACGCAGTCCATTGTCCTCGGGTGTCGTGCTCCCAGCTGTGTTGCCACTGCTGTAAGGTTCGGGAGCGCTCTTCTGTTCTTGCCGATCTCACCTTGTCTCTGATAAATCGCCTTCCTCTCTCCTGCCAAGAGCTTGACAGGGATGACTCCGGCGAAACCAGGACGGCAGGCTCGGACACTGTCCGGTTAGTTGGAACACACCCGGAGCGCCGCTTGGCGCTGAACCCGGGCGAGTCGCTTGATCGAGAGCGTCTGTAATGGCCACACCTCTAGACTGGACCGCGGACATCAACAGACGTTTTCTGCTTGGATCTTGTGGGGGTCCAATCCGCCTTAATGTGATTTGGAGAACTTGTTCCATAACTCTCCTTGTCGCAAGACAGGACCGGTATGGCTAACGCTAGGTACGGGCCTGTGAGGGTAGCGGGAGCCACCATAAACACCTTTTAATCCTTATGGGGGAAGTCAAACAAAATGGAATGGATCTTGGACCCTCGAAATCGGCCATCAGCCTACTAAGGTAAGTGACTACCTTAGCGGCCTTGTCCACCAGTCCACCGTACGGAAGATCTGTTCCCTCCAACTTAACTTGGTGTCCACCATAACTCCGAGGTACTTGGCAGCACGAGTTGATAGGACCACATCCCTTCCCACTCGGAACGCGTGTCGATCCTCTTCTTCGTGAGGATCACAATCTCCGTCTTACTGAGAGCAAGCGAGAGACCGTAATCGGACATCCAGGTGTTGCCCACATGCATGACTGGGTTCAACGTTGGGCCAGCTCAACGTTGCGTGCAGCAATGAGAGCTGCGACGTCATCGGCGTACAAAAACAAAGTGGTTTCCTCATACATCTCGGACCTCAGGAGGCTGTCATAGGCAAAGTTCCACAGTTCCGGGCCGAGTATCGAACCTTGCGCGGCACCAGAAGTGACTTCCATCGCCCGCGTTCCGTCCCTTTGTGTCATAAATCACAGCTCTCTTATATGCAATATCACATAATCAGGCTTGAAAGAATTCAAAGGAGATTTGTTAGACTCATTGGAACTACATTGGGCATACCTTTGCTTGAGGTCCCTGTCGATGACGTTATGAAACAGTTCAACCTTTGCCCACTGGAAGTTCGCCGTGAGCTTGCTGATCTAGCTTTTCTCTCAAAGCTCATCAACTGATCCCTTGATTGTCCTGATCTTCTTGCCAATTCCACGTACTACCAGGTCAACTGAACTCTTTGTTCACAAACATTATCGGACAAACTACCTGAAGAATGGACTCATGGCCAGACTACATCGTGTTGGAAACTGCGTTCCTGCCGAGCTTGACCTGTTCTGCACGAATCTGAAAACACTGAAAAAGAAATGGGTGTCCTTATCTGCGGATCAAGAGGAATGAAGACAACATAAACCGTAAACTCTTCAAATCATCCACCACCTTTATAGCTCATCCGAACTCATCCCCATCCACTTGATCAAACTTCTGCCTTAACTTTGACCCTTCCTGCAATTTCTCTCTCTCTGACCTTACAATACCCAGTTCACACTTCCGATCTATATTCACTCACAAAAACAATACTCACACTTTCACTTTAGTTGTCGTAGTCCATACTGTGTCATTCAAATAAATTAATTTGTTATTATTATATTATATTATTATTATTATGTATATATTATTATTATCAATTTATTATTATAATAATTATCTATATATGTTATTTATTATTGAATAACAAATTATATTATTATGCTATCACTTACCCGAATTTATATTATCATTATTATATATTTATTATTGTGTTATTTATACACGTTATCATATTTATTGTCTGTAGTTATCTTAAGCATGTAATTTTGTTTCTCTGTATCTATGCTTGTTTGTACCAATTATTTGCATGTCATCCAATCATTGTATTTTTAAAATGGCATTGCCGTTGGGACTTATAAATAAATAAATAAAATAAATAAATGCTACATAAGCCAAGCAAAGAGTAGATAATATCCCCCGGAACCAAAACTGGCAATAAATATTAACAATGTTACGTTGTTGAAAATTAAGTTCCTTTTACATAAATAATTATAGCAGGCTACTGTTCCATTTGGACAAACTTAATTTTAGCAGCAAGGTCTTAACATGTGTCAAACAGACTGAGAGGCGACGCACCGACCATTACAACACGGCGCGCGCGGCCGGGAGGTGTTCAAGTTGCCCGCTCGCGCTCGCTTTGCCGTAATCTCAGTCTACATTAGTACACTCAGATGACAAACCAATAACATATTTTTAAACCTTAAGAAATATACTAAAAATTTTATTTGAAACATATTTGCATATTATGGTTGATAAAAAATTTATATAGGGGAAAACAAAATTGTGTACTCTAAAATTTAACTTTTACCGAAGTTTTGATTTCATATCTTTTTAAATTTTGGTTTCAGAAAAAATACTTGGGTACAAAAGTTGTAGAAAAACTAATCACAAATAATCTTTAAAAAATTCCAACACGATAATGTATGTAATACTCGGCCTATGGCCAATAAAGTGAACCACTGTAATTCCCAGGGGGGGAAATTTTTGGAGGGGGTTGGGGGGGAAAGCTCAAGGGGGAGAAGCGGGGACTTTTGGGAAAAGACACGTCTAATGTGGTTCTATCACATATATAAAATCCAGCTTTCCACCATTTAGTTGCGATAAACAACCTTTATTCACTGGGCTACATTGTCTGTTCCTGAGTGACTTGGTTTAGTGATAAACTGACAGCTAAAAAATGCATAAATATTAGATATCCTGGAAAGGGCAAAACTATAACTTTTAAATATAGAAAATAATGTCAATGCTCTATTTTATGAGGAAATATTTATTGCTTTGTAGTGGCTTGTACAAAAGATTTTATTAAAGTACATACTATATAGTATAACTGGTTTGGAAGAGTCAGTGGTAATTGTCTGATCTCACCAATTTTTTTGTGCGATAAAACAAAATAATTATAATGTGTGACGCAATATAAATATGTAGCTATATCATTTTTTCTTAATTAATATCTAGTACTTAGTTTTATACATTTTAGATATACTTAGCACGGCTTTTAAAAGTAATACTACTTCGTCAACAAACAAAGCCGTTACTCTGACAGACTGTATCAAGGCAACTAAAATCTCTTTGTAGATTAAGGTAATCTAATACGGCGGTGCCCAGGAAAGCTTTCAAGTTGTAAATCTCTCAGAGGTAGTGTGATAAGTTAATAATGTAATAAGTATAGACTGAGTTATTTTTATTCGTAAGAAACAGTTTCACATTTTGATCTATCATAAAAAATCAAAGGCACATTTTTTTTTTGGGGAGATTCATTTTAAGGTATGTTATATATTAGTATGTTATATTGATACAAATGTACCTACCATGCTAATTTCAGGAATACTCGAACAAGTAAAACATCTAAATACCTAATCTTATACAGAGCCTTATCTGATAAACGATAAATCATATGCATTTTTTATGAGCAATCACACAATAATTAACATGTTTCATAAATATCTGATTTAAAATAACATTAACTTAGAACATTAGAAGCAATAACAGCCTATTTAAAACGTTAAAACAATAGAAAAGAGATAGTGTAATGTGCAGTAATAAACTAGTTTTAAACAAAACAGGTAAAACAATATGATATCAATTTTGTGTACTTATATTTCCTATAAAAATTCGTATTTAGTAGTTATAGAAACAAATAAAATTATTTAGTTAATTAATCGTTTGGATCCGATAACAAGCGGACATCTAAGTAAAAACCTAACTTACATTTATATAGTAAGGACAAGAAATCTGAATTATTGTGCGCTTTAAATTTTTAATCACATCATACAAAAAGAATAATAAATAAATCTACAAAGTAAATTGTTCTGATTGAAAATATAAAATTTATGTTAGCATTAATTTTGAATTCAAAACATAACGGAAATCCGAGTACATTAATTAAATTTTTTTTCTTTAAAACAAGACTGTGAAATTCCACCTTTATAGTTGGAATTTCAATTTTATAACACATTGAAAATATAATTAATTCTACCAACAGCTTCCAATATTATTTTACTTTAACAGAAACTAACAAAGTTCTTTAAGAAATAAATTTCATTCATACACCTACTTCCAAAAATTGATATTGTAAAAGATATTGGTGCCCTAATGGATTGAACGACTTAAAGGTCCAAAGTTAATAAAGTAGAGTGGATGGTATTATTGTGAGAAATCCATACTTAGGTTTATCTTTCATCAAGGTTTTATTGATTGACTTTTATATCAAGGAATTATATGTGTCTGAATCTAACGTAACCCTATTACCGTAACTAACTTTAATATATATACGGACTATTGTAATATAAGAGTCTAACGATTACCAGTTGTAAGATACCATCATTATTTTATTGTTATAATAAGTCCCAAATTTGATATTAATTTTTACACATAGAAGCATAAAAATGTCACTGTAAGGCTAAAAATAACTACATAAAAAAACCATTTAAAAAGCCATTAAAATAACTAATGTGTACATTCCAGTACAATAAAATAATATATTAATATAAATTATCAACAGGGAAACTAGTTAGGTACTATAAGATTCCAATTAATAACCACAATCACATATGTATTTTCCAAGAGGTTATACTTGTGTTTTGAAACTTAAGCTAACAGAGGAAATGAAATATAATTTCCTCGCAAAATGCTCCTCATCCAACTCTGGTTTTGTGCGGTAACTTATAGAAGGAGGAAATGTTACTAATGTACTTCCGACTGGTCTTGAACATTTAAATTTAAGGAAATGAGAATTCATAGCGTAGGAGTCTCAAAGGTTACCAATAAGATAATTGTATGAATTGACAATGAGTTTCACGAAATTATAATTGTTATTTATATAAAGAAAAATATTAATAATTATAATAATATTCATACGTAATTTCACCCATAACCACTAATATCCAACATGTGTTTTGACAGTACCAACAACGATCTCCACCTTTCTTTGTCCTCAGCTTCCTCCGTCACTTCCACTACTCGTCTGATATCCTCTCTATAAAGCCGTTCCATCATCTTCTCTTTGGCCTACATACAGGGATCCTAGACCTTGGCTTCCATGAGATCAGGGCCTATTTATTCATATATCTTCCTTATCTTCTTTGAACACGTATTCCCCACCTCAATAGTATATACAACTAGCTTTTTCCCGCGGATTCGCTCGCGCTACTCTCCGTCAGGTTTGGCTCGTTTACGCTCACTCGCCACCACGCTCAATCGCCGTCACGCTCACACACAGTCAGGTTTAGCTCATTCGCTACGGGCACTAACCGTTACGCTCACCCTATGTATAAGAAAAAGCTTGAATACCTCAAATTAAACATTTTAAGTGAATTTGTTTCTTAGCAACCAATAAAAAAAATTCTGATATTTTATGCAAATCTTTTTTTAAATCTATCGTAAAAATAAATAATTCTTTTAAAATAATAAATATCCTATGTTACTTCTTATACCTCCCAGAATATTTGTACAAAGTTTCATGATGATTTATGGAGTAGTTTATGCGTGAAAGCATAACAAACATCCACGCTTTCACATTTATAATATTACGTAAGGATTATCTTCATAAACACTGTCGTGAAATCTGAATCAAATCAACAACATTGCCGCTCTATTGTGAGTTTTGAATAATTTAGTTGTAGCGTCAAATTTTGTTACTTTTGATCCAAATGGTTATTAAAGAAAAGAAATATACACGGTGAACAACTTAACTGTGCCATCATTGCTATCCTAAACTTTAAATGTGGAACATCACCTATTTTTAACTCAGTAAAAAAATTTGAATATTTTTTTTAACTGCCACTATTTTCATACGGGGACCAACTTTTTAAAATTTCTTATCGAACACATATAGTGTTTTTATCTTTTATTTCCATGTACTTTTAAAACATTTTTGATCTGCCATTTTCTCAAAACTTACCGGTTAAGGAGCTAGAGGCAATAATTATTAAAGTTAATTTTTAGTGAGATAAGAATAACATGGGCAAACTTCTACAAAAACGATAAAAATACTTATGAATAAAATGTCTTAAAATTATGTTTTAAGAACATTTCACTCATAAATATTATCATTTATGTATAAACTAACTTATAGAAATAAGTGACATGACGGACAAAAATGAAAATAATAAAATTGATAATTCAGGACTTTTTATTTTATTAAATGGTCTCGTAGACATACGAATTTGAAGTTTGCCCCATATTATTCTAATGTAACTAAAAACGAACTTTGTCTTTAGCTCCCTAACTGGTAGGTTTAAAAAAATGAGGCAAAGGAAAAGACATTTTAAAGCTACACGGAATTTTGAAAACACCATAAAAATAAAGTTCCTTTTTATAATTAAAAGTTTTCCGCCTTATTGGAAAATGGAAGCCATTTACAAAAAAAATATAATAAAATGAATAAAAAATAAAAGACATTTATTTTTTATTTTTATTGCCTTAAAAATAATTGATGTTTCCCATTTAGAGTTTTCTCTAAATCTCATGGTTTAGCATATGCCAATGGCGGCACAGTTTAGTTGTTCACCCTGTATTGTAATAGAATATGAACTATTTGCATAACGATTTCAATATTCACACAGATTGCCAAAGCAGGTACTTGAAGTGGAACGTTATGTAAAGCAAATCGTGTAAAGTGAATGTTAACTGCCGTAGCCGACAGCTCGAGTATTGAAAGGGTTTAATAATATTTTTTAAGTCTAATCTTGCGATTAGTCTCGACAGTTTCGTTCGTATATAAAATTAACTGTTTGGTAAATAATTTGACAACGAATATTTCAACTCTTAGAATGCTGTAAAACATTGTGATGTCATATTTTGGAGTGCATTATTGAATGTTATTATTATCACAGAAACCGATATCAATCTGCATTCCCACCTTTTAAACAAAGGTGGTACACCGTTTTTTAAAGCAAAATTTCCAGGAAGAGGATGTATTTTCCGACTCATAATTGCAGTACAAGAAAAAGACCCGATTGGAACATTCCAAAACACTCCATCTCTTAGAAAAAAGAAAAAAACAACTTTACTCTGCCATTCTGTTTTTACATCACTTGCATTAATCTTAAAACTGGAAGATGACATTAAACAATTTAAAAAAATATAATAATAAAGAAACAGCTTATAGTTAGAGCCTTTTACTGTGTAAAAGCCTTTTAAATGACTTTTTATCATAGTTCAATTGTTTTTTTTTTTCATAGTATCTAATGTATTGTACCTTGTATTTTTTTTTCAAATAAACCTATGTATATACCATACTTTTAAAATATTTAATTTAATTTGTTTAGCCATTGTTTTTTTATTTTATATTAATTGACTAATGCAATGGTGTATTTTTACTAGTTAAATAATGATTTGATTTATTTTGATATCAAATAAAAATTTTTGTCAATATAATATGGACGAGTTGAGGACTATAACGAATGGTCAACTGGAAACGATATAAATTATATAGTAATGAATTCCACTGATGAATTAATAATGAATATTGTATAAAAGATTAATATAATAGAAAGTCCGCTTAATATATAAAATCAACAGTAATAATATTACAAAAAAATTCCCACGGGTAAAAATTCGACCACAATTTCCATTTACCTGGAAAACAGCTGTGTAGTTACAAAAATATAAAACAGAAACGTATTTTCTTCTCGATTTTCTAGTATTTGAAATTTTAAATCTGTCAAAATATAATGATTCATTCAATTAATACTCTTCCATAATTTCAACATAAGACTTTCAAGGAGAGCCTCAAGGACCAATGTAAACTTTAGTGTTTTACTGCTAATCTACCTTGATAACTTTATAGGATTTATCCTACGAATTCACTCAAGCTGAGAAAAAGGAGGATAATTTTTTGTGTGCCTATTTATATTTATATTCCTTAAGTATAATTATTTTAATAATTAAAAATTAGAAAATGCGCACTGTTATACCATAAAATATTTCCTTTGCGTTTTATATAATATTGATGTTGCATTGGAGGACATATTAGTACACAATAACAAAAAAAGCACAATTATTTTCAATTAGAGGTTAAACAGACATAGAGATATTTTGGATAGAGCTTTGATGACCGTAACCTGGTTTTGGATAGTTAGTCAACAAGGTAATTTTAATTATCATTTGAGAGCACATGAACTGTGTAAACAGTCCCCCAGCATTGAGTCCCATCACACCAGACAAATCAGCTGGGTCAACCACAAGGGACTGACGTCACCTGATGTTTGTGATTAACATGTTAATTAGCGCTCCATGGCATTGATAAATTGAACAATTATAACCGGTTCCACACGAGCGTACATGGGTGAATGCCAAAACAATTTTATCTTTCAAAGAAGTAAAACAGGCTCATGAAAAGACTTGATACGATTTATACTATTAACTATATAATCTAACAAGGTATATTTGTTTGCTCACTGATATCGAAAATGGATGTTATATTTTGATTTTATTAAACAATTTACTTTTAAGAAAAATAATATTTATGTAGGTTTACATATTAATTTAATGTTAGTTAAAATTTTATTTCGTTGAACTCAATTGAAATAACCTCTGTACCGTTTAAGACCTAATTGAATTTGGTTTATTAATGTTACTTGTAACATAATTATCGGTGACTATAACAACCGTCATAGACAAATTTTAAAATTCAATAACTTCCGGTATATTACTTTTGAGGTATATAACTTCCGGAGTAACTTTTGAGGTCGAGTTTGTGTCATATTGCTCTAAATGCCAATAAGTTTGAGGTTATGTATGTAAAGACCAATGAAGTTTTTTCTAAGACTTCCTTGGGGACTTGAAGGAACTTTCTAGAGAGTTATCTATTTTCTACTGATATAGGATGGTCTTAAAAAAACAGGCAAATTTAATGTTTAACACAAATTAGTGTACTTATTGCTTGATATCGAGCAATTTAGTTTGGGTAATTTTTTATGTTTACGCTTTTTAATCAGTTCGTTAACAAATGCATCCTCAGAGGTTTAAATCATAACTTTTTTGGTATGAATAGACAGATGTTCTCTCTGGTGTAAATACTGTGTTTACCTACTGGTACTCGATACCTGTTAACTTGAAAATATTTCAAATTTCCTCATCAATGTTAATCAAATGGGGAAATTTAGAACTTAAAGGCTTTTTAGGGCCCTTCCGTTTGCATAGATTTTACCAATTTACTCCAGAAACAACTTCTCGCCGAGCCCTATTCAATGACACTAAAATCATTAAAATTGGTTGAAAATTGTAGGAGGAGTTCTTTGTACAAAAAACATGTCGCGTATTAAATATGTATATATTTCCACCTGTTCGGAACATAGGAAAGGTCACTTTAAGTATATCATTTTGAAGCTTAGGATGTAGGATAGTTTTATGATCTTTAAGAGTTTGTAATGACGCATGAAAATATTTCTGAGGACCTTATACATCCTTTTTTAATTTCACAAAAGTGGATTTTACTAGGTTTTAAGAGGGATGGTCTATGGAAAGCTATATTTATCCTGATAATTTCCTGTTTTTTTTTTTTCAAAATAAAATTGATACAAATATTTAAACTAAATGTTGTAAAACCTAACAAAAAAGATTTTTACGGAAAATATTATTTTTTTATCTATATTTTTAAGGCGCAGTGAGATATTACCTGAATCCTTGCAATATATCTGCAATTGTATTTTTATTGAATTTTTCATGTATAACAAACCCCCAATTTTTCCCACTTATTACTGACTCATTTATACATTTTTTGGATTGAAAAGTTATGTATATAGTTAAGCTATTTATGGCTTATATTTAAATGTGTAAAAATTCAAAATGTCAGGCTTAATTTGAGTTTACTAACCGATTAAATATGAATAGTAATCTTCAAAAAATATTGTAACTATTGATGTAATCCTAATTTCATAAACTATCACAGTAATCTTATATTTTAATTTCATAAAGCTGTTAGTAAATGCATGTGAACGTAGAGAGCAACACTTGCTTCTTAATAAAAGTCATTATGGAGATGTCAAGTGCAGCGTGTTCATTAATCCATTACTTTTTCTGAGTTCATCGATCTTCTTGAGTAATTACTTTTCTAGTCACGTAATTCAGTGTGGAAATATATGGAAAAGCTTAATAAGGTTCCGGAATGAGCCGGAAGGGGTAGACGAATTTATCAATAACAGTAGAAATTTTAATTGACGGTCTTTTTAAAATTTTGATTGCATAAGAACAAAATTAATAATTAATGAAGATACCGTTTTTTTTTTTAAATGTGAACTACAAACCTGATTTATATTTGTAAAATATCTTAATAATGAGTTTTACTATGATGTTGAGTGGTAGAAATCAACACCAATTTATTAAGATTTGAAATATACAACATTTTTTAAGGCTAAATTAGCTTAAAGAGTAAAACTAATACAGTACAATCACTTGACTACTAGTTTTATGCAGTTGACTGGAAATCTTTAGGAAATATTTATTATTTTTTAAACTTATCTGGAAATTTAAAACTACTCAAATTGAATTGGGTGTTAAAGGGATT
The DNA here is from genome assembly GCA_030545055.2 of Neoaliturus tenellus. NCBI lineage: Eukaryota > Metazoa > Arthropoda > Insecta > Hemiptera > Cicadellidae > Neoaliturus > Neoaliturus tenellus. The sequence continues at coordinate 22,216 of JAQYXR010001319.1, read as the reverse complement.
TTTCGTTATTAACTTACTGAATGTCATCTGATGGCTATTGCCCATGAGGAGCCAGTAAGAAATATTTAATCCAAGCATAAGGTATTTGCACATCAACGGTAAGGTTTTGCTTAGTAGATTGCAATACTGCAAATTGACCGCTGGCGATCAAACTTTACATTGAAGTGGTATCACTGAAATTTTACAATACTTTAACTTCTGATACATTCAATGTTTTTAGGAGCGTTTATTGCATATTATTTATAATAATAACCTTTAAAATTTAGTTCATTACGGTATAATCCAATGATTTTTTTTAATTGCGTCTAAGGTACGTCAACACATGTAGTCTTGACTTAAATCATAATGGATATTATGTTAAAAGTCTTAAAATTCTAATGTACAAGCCCGAATTCAAAAAGCTTAAAATATTTCAGAAGTTTAGGACCTTAAATTTTCAGCAATTGATGTCGATGCGATGCCAGGATCGGATATCCATCAGAGATTGGGTTTGAAGCATTGTATTCTACTAAATAAGTCCTTTAAGTTGATGTTTATATCTGCCTATGTTACATTTGATATTATAAACGGACTCCTTGTTGGCTTACCCGATCAGAGATGTATATTCATCGACAACACAAAAAATGGTTTTTAAAATCTAACTTGGAGAGGTTTGGACTTGTAGCTCAATTCATAATACAACATATTAAGCTTTTTTAATACTTTTCAGTAACCCCAATGACAATAAAGTAACCAGTACTTATCTATTTAACCCTAGAGAGCTCGCGCCTTTAGTTAAAACCCCGCGAAGTTTAGTTTAGAGAGCCCGCGAGGGGAAAATTTTCACCCCATTATGATTTTATTGTTTTTAGTAATGCTACAGCATTTAGAGAAATGTATTTTTTATTTAACTTACTGGGGGGTGATGTTCGCGTCCGCAGCATTCCATTAAAGCTGCACGTACTCCCCGGTGGTGCTAAACGAACAACAATTTTTGGCAGCTGAACTATTACGCAAGTGATCTCTCAGCTATGCCAGCTGCCAGACCAAATCCTAACGGCCCGTTCCCGGGCCACTTTTAAATGTACTGACACATTTGCTTTGCACTACAGAACATCTTTTATTTATTTTATTATTATTATTTAAGTTGGTAGATGGCTATGATAGATATACGATATATATACTTTAACTTGAGGTCTCGGATAACAAAAGTTAGCAACTTTTACACTTTAACGTTGCTAAATCCCTAGTTATTTACGCATCAAAACAATCACTATAAGTCAAACAAAACTATACAAGACGTAATTAGTTTAAGTACAATATATTTAAAACAGATCAACTAATGATAGTAAACATTCTTATTTTAAGTTCCAATATAACATATATGTGTAACTAATGCAACGTTTCTTTGATCCCTCTTTTCTTTCTGTCCAGAGCTTAATACCAGGAATGATGTGTTATTGCGAGAGAAGTCTATGTCAAAGCAACAGAGAAGAAGCGTCCAAGGCTTTGGGAACATGATGAAATGTGCTAAAATTACTACCACAGAGGGTATTGTAATGAATTTTTCACTGAGTTGCTGTTGAAAAAGCAAAATTAATTTCAGTTTATAATATATACATTTTTTATTTGACTGTTTGAAAAAACAGTCATCATTTTCGATGAATATTAGTAAAAAAATTATTATAAAACGGTATTTAAATCGATTTTAATGGTAAACTTGGTAAGAAATATATAATTTGTAAAAGAATTAAAAGTAAATAATTATTAATAAACTGAGAAAGTTTACATGTAAGTGTACTTTAATTTTAATAAATCTCTTTTTTTTTGTTTAAAGTGAATAAAATAAAAAACTTTGTAGAGTTGAATGATTTACTTTCTCCATCGAGCCAAAACCAATATTTTGGCAGCCGGAAGGAATTCAGTTTCTTCTGCTTCAGTTGTTCATTGGAAAATTACAAAGCCAATAATATTTTACCATAAAAATTACAGTTCTTACTTTTCAATATTAAAAATACTTCTAATATATGCACCACTTTTATTGAATCATTTTCTAAATACTAAAACTACACAATGCTACTTTACTCATAAAGAAGTGGTATATCTAATGTCATACAATTTTTTACAGAAATGTTCATTAAAGCGCATGTCAAGAATTTCAAACAATCAACAAGACTTGATAACAGTGTTTAGTTTTCTATCATAAAAAATACCTATAAAGAGTTATGGTGAAAATGTATAAAAATAAGTTTTTTTACATTTCATGGAATATAAATCGTCATGAACCACTGGAAAATGAAATATTAAACCTTTGAAATTTGAGACACAATTTTAAATCTAATGTTAAACAACAATAAGCAAAAATAATTAAATAAAATTGCAAATAGGTTTTCAGTTGTTTTTACTGTGTAGAGGTTAAACTATTCTTAATGTAACTCCATTTTCACCTTTTAACAGGTTTGAAAAACAAAGTTTCAACATATTTAGTTTCACAAATATATCGTACTTTTATTAAACCTAAAATGTTTTTTTCCTTTTAGAAAGTTACAAAATAATAAATAACCGAAATGAAATGAAAACGAATTAGAATAATTAAAACCGACTGATATGAAGAAACTTAAATAACAAGCACATTGGAATCAACATGAGTACACCAGGAACGCACAGACAAGAACATGTCTGGTGCTGCATGTTATGTGTATCATATATATATAGGCCTATATAATTCTGAAAAAATTCTAGAGACTGCCATTCACAGTTTTGGAAATATATATTCTAAAGGTGTACTTTTGAAATTGAGCTTATTGAATAGAAACGGAAAAAACTACAACTCATACAACAAAATATAAATTATATGTACAATACAACTTATTCACGTTAAATTCTTTAGTAAATGTTAGTGGACTCAATCATATATATTAGTTATTCCTATGCACAATATTCAACCATTTAATGTGTGTCTAATATTCCAAAATATTAGGCTTCTCATTGATATGCATTGCATAATCTTTTAATGCAAATATAGTTATTTGAACTAAATAATGAAGCAATAAAAAAAAGTTGTTTTTCCCTACAATTATCTTATATATTTTACTACTATAGTAATCACAGATATAAAGAATTTCTCAGGGACAATTAAGTTTAATTTATCCAAAGCGTAATAACCTTACGCTGGAATGCAATGACGGAGCGCAGACTTTTTTCACGAGACAGATAAATACCCGCTTGAGTCACTTTCACGAAATACAAATTATTGAGCTGTCTGGACAAAAACTTTTGTTCTTTATGGTATTCCATTTACTTTTGGGAACGTTTATTTTCTATGTTTGTCATGAAACAACTCGAAACATACTTGAAACAATATAAGACCATGACATAACCTTCATTTGTTGAATAATGAAAAAGGAAATGTCTATGATACATATAAACATTTTAAAACTAAACGAAACCTATATTTATAAAAATCAAAGTCATCATTAACTGCTTAACTGACTCCAGGATATTTGTGACTTTTTCACAATCATAGGATAATATTTAGATTTTTTATATTAAATTTTGTATGTCCCATAGGCAGAGGAAAATATCATGTCCAAAAATATATGACGCAAAGGGGAGAAGGTAATTATTCTACCATTTTAAGATCATGGATATGCAAAAATATTTACTTTAACCTTTAAAAAAATAAGTTTTGGATTGATTTTAAAACAAACGCCAAATTATGGCATGAAAATAATTTTAGGAGATAGTATTTTCAAAGATTATTAAACGTAACTAGGCTCTAGTATTTTAAAATATGTTAACACTCATCAAAAAGTTATAGAAATGTAACGGATTATTATGATTAAATAAAAACTAAACTAAATCCGGCCATTTACGAGACTATCCATCCATAATCTAGAAAAAAACATTAATTTTTTCAACATAAAATAGTATTTTTATAAATATTTTAGAGTGGTTTAAAAATGCCAAATACGGGTAATGAGCACCAGTAAGTTTATATGTACATTATTGACAACTTATAAATTGGATTAAGTTAATTGATTTTATGCACTAAAAAGTAATGCTCACTTTGACAGATGATACGACAGAATGGAGCCATACTCAAAGTGGGTGTTTTAAAGAGAAATTTGAAAGGGAGGGGTCGAGATAAACCTTATCAAAATCCACCATACAAATTCGAAGGTAAATTCAGGTATAAGTAGTTTTAGCAAGAGTATATAACTATTTAAATATGTATTGCAGATTATTAGAGATTTATTTGGGTTTCCTCACCTAAACGACAATAGTACTAGTAATATTTTACCATTGAAAGCTTAGTACTTTACAAAAAATTTAAAGAAGGAAAGTTTAGTAATTAGCTAAGATGAATGTTATTTTAGTACAGTTAATATTTTAAAAGACATTTCCACCTTTAGAGCTGATGTTGAAAAACATACAAATATAATATTTATTGTTTTATATACTCTATGAATTGTAATAGTACTTTTCAATAGAAATGACTTTATACTGTGAAAAAACACGTTGTTTCCCTTTGAATCCGTTTTTTATCTTAGTATAAAAATTACAACTAAGAAATGTTATACAATGAGGAGAAAATTATTGAAAAAACAATTCCTGTTAAAGTTTAATTAATTAAACACAAAAAACAATAAATCAACTATTACATATCTATGTTACATTATTCTTAAAATAATGTCCATTACTAAGTAAATCTGAATGTTTGAAATAACTTGATAAGTTTTCCACTTTAAATTGGCTTATTAGTTGCAATTTCCCTGGAAATCCATTGTATGAACTCTACATTGAACTCAGTAACATAAAAAAGTTTTAGAATTCTACAAAGTGACTAAATATTCAATTTAGTAATGCAGTTTTAACGAAAATTATTCATGACCAAAACAGTTTTCAAATAAACCAAAATATTCTGGTTTTCAAGTATATTTTTGATTTCCATTTTATTTAAATAATAAATTAATATGTATGTAATAGCCAAACATGATTTTTTACTCATTTTTCACAGCTCGTGTGCATCGCAGGAGAAATTTGATTATACCGTTAAAAAGTAGCCCTGTAGCAGAAACCCATAATAAATCATATCCGCGCTAATAACAAATAATAGCAAATCCGGAAGAACAGATATTTTAGTTATAACTTTTTTTTTCAAATTAATTATATCCAAAATTTTGGTTTAATTTCGACCAGTGAAGGATTTTTAGTTAATAAAAAAAAAAATCGGTAAAAAGCAATTTGAGATATATCTGAGATTCAAAGGAAAAAAATCGTTCATTGTTGCAATCCTGGAGCGTTACCCATATTTTAAGGTTTTGTAAACTTTTGAATACAAATGAGTAAAAAATATATTTTATGAACTACTAATATAAAAGTATACAGTATATGAAAGTATGTGACATAGACTATTTTATAATACAAAAGTTGTCATCCTTACTTTTTCCTAATTAAGTTAGGCTATAGGTTAAAAAAAGTACAAATAAGAAAACATGAATGCAGTACTAAGTTTGAGACCGAAAGAAACATTTGGCCAATTTAACATTGCAAGGGAGTTTGCATCAGTACTTAACTTATAATACTATCTTGAGTGCGGCTTTATTGTTTATCAACACTAATATTTTTTTTAATACTTAAAGACTTAGTTTAATAATTTAATACTTACTGTTTCATTCATCTAACTAATTAAATCAAAGTAAAGTACACAGTTTGACCGAGCGATCAAGACAATGCTGTTGGGTGTCTTTAAATAACAATTTTGGTCATTCATAACGGGGGAATATTTGTGACAGTTATACCGTCTATTTTATCCAGCGAAGGAAAGTGTGAACTCTCTCAAATATGACACCGATGAAGTGAAGCCGGCTGACGGTTTACTTTTCAATGATCCTCTTGTCAAAAACTAATTGTTGTTATTAAACATTAAATATTTTTAATAATCACAATTATAATAAGACATATTCTTACATTGCTTCCATTAGAAGACATAATAAAGTAGACTCTAAAATCAAGATTAATTTGTTCGATTTCAATTTCACGGTAAATTGTTTGTCATGGTTGTTCCGGGGCATCCTTCTGGAAAAGAAAACCGATCTGGACCGCTAAGGGGCCCATATCCTATGACTGAGCGGCTGTAGGCTATAAGGAGCAAGCCCCACGGGCGTAATCCAAATTTAGACCTTGTGTGAAGTAATGGGAAATAAAATTCCAGGTTAGAGTCCTAAAGAGTAGAGGAGGTTCTTTTTATTTGGTAAACCCGTTTTTAAGGGGAGTCCCACACTACAGGCTTGCCAAATGTGTGCGTAATTGAATTTTCCTGCCTTTCTATAAAATAAACGAAAATGGGGGTGAAGGTTTATCGGAGGATATTTAGATTTTTAAATATAGCGCACTGCAGCTCTACCGATAGCTGGTGTAAACGGATAGATTCCAATGTGCCCATCCACCCTAACCCAATCACACGATATAAATGGAACTTGCTGTCTGATCAGCCCTTGTAGAACAAACCGTGAGTATTAAGTCATAAAGACAATTACATTACATATGGGTTTAATACTTGTACGAAAACAACTTGCAAGAAAAGGAATAGTTTTACTATACTATTTCAATACTAAAAATTACTAAGGAAAAGCATAATGTAATGGATTAGAATACTTACATGGGAACCATCTTGAGAGGGTTCAATATAAAAAGCATTTCCATCGCGTTTCATTGGTGAAAAAACATAAGTGTGAATCTGTATTAAAAATTTGAACAATGAATAAAATAAAATAAAAATTTCTAGAAATGTATAAAAGTATATTGTACTGTTAGAAATCTTATTATGTTTATCTCCAGTGTGTTTTAACGAATTTCTTTAAGAAAGTTTAAGCTCCTGTAAGTAACGTTTTGTATATCCATAAATAATTTAAATAATGTTTCAAACTAAAAACTAGGTTATGCCATTGGTTGGTGATTACGTGGATGTTGGGAGACGGTATTTTGTGAGGACTTGTCGACGCGGTGTATCCTATAGCCTCATTAATCTCTACAAGTCGTAATTCTTCCTTTCCTCAACAGCCACCGCTTTGTTCATAGAGCTATAAATTTACACTTGTTGAAAGAAAATCATCCATCATAGAGAAATTTTAAATATAGTATACCTTAAAAAAATGATTTATTGATTTGTTTGTTTATACGAAAAAAGTAAACACATATAAAGCAGTTTTAACAACCAGAAACAATTACACAAACTACAAGTGAATTATAAGAAACTTGCCTCTTTAAACGTGATAGGTTGAATTTTTTGTGTCATGGCTATAGAACCCATCATAGGTTACATTGAATATATATAATTCGTCCATGTTTACAAATACTAGGGTTGAATGTTTAACCATCTTGTATGCTCCAATTCATCTCGACTAATAAAAAAAGATTCAACGACTGAAAACTTAAAACGAGCATTTTCTAAGATCTTAGATCTTTATGTTCATGACGACCAATATTGTACAAGTTTGTCTGAAACAAGAATTTGGCACAAGAACCAAAACGCTCTTATGGTAAATGCAAATACAGTTATTAATTGTTTGGAGACTTAAGTAATATAGACTTTGCTTTCAAAAATTGTACTCAACAATGAGTTTATGTGAGCCAATTTTCTTTTAATGGAACAATCATTGAATTATTTTCAATATTTGATTCATAAACGAAGAAATAATTACAACTTAAGAAATTACTAACAACTTTCCTGCTCCACAACACAAAACAAGTTTCTATAAAAATAAATCTACTTATTTAACAACTAAATTCTTTCATAATTGTAACGTATCAAGAATGCCAAATACTACTACAAGTTCAATTTAATAAACCCTCAAAATACTTAAGAAATTCCGTGATACAATGGCGATGAATATTACCTAAGACAAATTTTGATTAACAAATTACCTGCAAATGATAAGGTTTCATAAAAATGTTAAGGGAATTTCATAAATAAGTAGATATGACAACACAGTATTACTGCAAAAGGAAGTAGAAAATTATATTACATTTAAAATAACAGAATAAGAAAAATTTTATCGAAAACTGTACTCAGTAATTAATGAATTTTCTAAATATCCCCGTCACAACAGACCTGCGTACTAAGCAAATTTCCAAATGAATTTGATATTTTGTATTTTCCCCATAAACACCAAAGTTGTTCCCATTTGTTTTGGATATTGCTTGTCTTATTCGATAATGCGATAAGAAATGTAAAAGTACTTAAGGATAGAATATACGGGCGTAAATTAATTTTGACTGATAATTGATGATTTGATGATTGTCTAATGTTTTGTAAATATTTAATATTTCAAATGCAAAGTATTAAAATAACGTCGTTACGATGAATATCGGATCCGTAGCAACATTATTACTTCATCCACTCATTCAATCAGGTGTGTAATTGTAAATATCTATAGTTTTAATATTTTATATCGGGAACATAAACAATTTTCAAAGCAGACCGTTGAAAACCAGTTATTCTTTCCCTCTACCATTCTCGCTGTTAAAACTCCTAAAATGAACCGACCAAAGTCAAATTCGCTATAACTAGAATCTTTAAATGTGAATATAAAAAAGTGCAATTCTAATGTAATTTATTCAATTTTAATAGGTAGCTTCTTCCACTGTTCGCGTTTGGAAAGACCCCGCCTTGAGGTCACAAGAAAACTCGGTGTTTGTTGGTGAACACGGTCTGCCAAAATATTATGGAGGATGAGGGCAACTGGCATTGTTTATCACAGGTCTTCAGGGGCATCCTCCTAGAAAAGGAAACCGATCTGGACAGTGTAGTGACCCAGACCCCTTGACCGAGCGGTTGGGTAAGGAACCAGCCCCTAGTGCGAAAATAAATTTTTTGTCTAGCCTGACGTAATGTGATAAACCATTCCAGGTTAGAAGCCTAAGGAGTGGAGGAGGTTTAATAGTGGGCAACCCTGCTTTTTATGGGAGTCCCACACTACAGGCTGGCCACCTGTGTACGTAATTTTATTTAACAACAAATAAAATAAAATGTAGCTTATTATGGAAATGTAGCGACAATGGCTATTTTCATAAAGTAATAAAATGTTTGCCAATTAAATTTCATCTGTACAGTAACTTGAGCAACATAATTATTAGATATGTAGGAGATGTGATGGTAATATACTGTGTACTTTAATGTAAAATACTATTATTTTACCTGTTCACTGGTGTATCATTTAAATTCATATTTGTATTCAGTATCAACTTTTAGAGCTAGTATTTTAATTCAGTCTAAACCATGTTTTAACTCAACATAGTTACTCAAACATGCACTTTACATCCTTTGCAAAATCTTGCAACTATTGTTATGAATAAAATGGTCGATAGTCATTTTTTTACTTAACGAATTAACCAAATACTGTTTTTACTTAGTTCTAGTTTTACATGGATAGTAAAATATAGATTTTTTACTGTAATACAAAAGCACTGAACACTTACAAGGTTTTCATGGGCGGCCATTAGTTTTTTAATTTAAATCACTAACTTAAAACGAAATAACGATTAAAAGTAAATGTACTTTTCCTGTTTTTACAACGATGGAAATGGTTTAATGATGGATGGTTTTCACTGGGTAAGTGCTGCCTCCCATTTACACGACTTAAGCTTTCCTTTAACAAGGAAACCGCCAATTAAATAGTCACGCCTGGCTGAAATACTTCTCCAATTACGGCTTTGTAACCTCTCAAATTTATAAAATACGTCAGATAATACTGACGAAACTAATATACTTTTTTTTATAATATACTCTCGCTAGCCTTAATTTTATTCTTATTCGGTCTATCTTGAGGAAAAAGGCGATCAATACTAGAAACGAATTTTAATCTTGTTTAGTGTTATTTTAAAAGTTTTTGTAATATTATGTTCAAATGATATTGAAACGAGTAATGAAATAGTTTTTGTTTCATTTGAAATTGAAATATTTTGTTAAATTATGCTAAATGCTCTGGTTTGAATGTGTTTCGATGTTATTAGTAATACATTCTAAAAACTTTATAGTTAAATACTGTTGTATCAGTTTTATTCCCAAAATGATATTTTAATTTGTTTCACTTTTTTCATCACTCCATATACGAAAGTGACAACTTGCCGTACAGCTGAGACCTTGGAAAGTAGTCATTTCCCAAACTGTCACCGTCAGCTGATTTTACTGACCTGTACGGAAAGTAATGTTTGTAAACATTACTTTCCATCCAAGGTAAACAAACTTTTCCGTACAGCAACAATTAGCTGGGTTTAAAACAAATTAAATTTTGAATTCCAGCTTTGTTTACTTTGTCCAATGGCGAAGAATTTACAAAAATAATCCTCCTTTAAAACTTCCACATTTATTAATAATTGCGTCGTGATGAAAAGTATCGTTCACAACTCGTCCGGAAAGCCCATTCCAGGCTCGATAGTGTTTTCCACGCTCGGCTTCGCCTCGCGCGTAAAACACTATTTCGCCCAGAAATGGGTCACTTTCCGGACTAGTGGTGAAATATACTATTATTTAATGAACATTTTTTACTTATATTATCAGCAATTTACTTAAATAATTGTTCCTATAACGTTTTCGTAATAAACTTGATGCCAATCCTAGGTAGGTCTGTTTAACTCGTTGGCCTACATCTTTGATACCTTCAGTGTTACGTTTTTGCTTGTTGTCTTTTTAGTCAATGCCAATGTGAGCACTCTTCGAGCTCTCTGTGATCAGCCCTTATCGAAATGTACCTGATCACTAATATATTTTTTTCTGAAACCGTTTGAAGAGTTTTAATGCATATTGAAATCTCATATGTGATCAGTGCAAATAAAACCCCACAATAAAGTAATAATAATTTTTAAATCCACCCTAACATATATAATTGAATAAAATACGAGTATTTAAACATATTGTCTTAGACAGTTTACACTGTCACCACAAGAAAATAGGAAACTTAAATAACTATTAAATGGTAGAATAAGAAGGTGTAAAAGGGCAGTAGAAAAATTGTTATTATTATTCAATTATTCCTTAAAACCTCGACCTTTTTTCTAAAAACTCTTGAGTTTAATTATATTTTTTTTACAAATAATCTCAAAATAAACTTTTAATCAGATCATTTTGTTTTTTATTTCAAAGTTTGACTTTTAATCTTAAAGTTTTAGCGTTTACATCTTAAAGTTTTGCCTTTTAATTCCAAAAATGTTACTTCATAATTCAAAATTTGACTTTTAATGCCTAAAGTATTACTTTTACTATCATAATTTTGACATAAGTTTTTACTCTTAAATTGGACCAGTAGAGTGTTAGGCCTATACGGGATCAAGAGTAGTATCATTAACTTATAGTTTCATCAGTTCCCTTTTTCAGTAATTAATTAGTTTTTCGTTATGGATCGACGAAAAACATTGTTCTCATGATAAATGTAACAAAATAACATTGGGTGATGGTTGTTTTACATTTATAGTTTTGTATATCTGTTATTATTATCGTAAAGAATTGATATTAGAGGCAAGTGGTTTGTGAGGTAACTAAGTAGGTATGTATTTTTGACATTCTTGTTTGTGTATATCTGAGGGATGGGAATACTACTACTTCATGCTGATGAGCAAGGGAGAAGGGAATGTCAAACCCCATCTGTAAAGTGACCACAGAATCGCCACAAATGGTCTGTGGCCAGTTCAATCAATGAATTCAAGGAATACATTTTACTATCAACAACATAAACAGCTGTAACTTGTAGGTGTGACTTGTAAACGAGCCGCAAAAGACTCTACTACATAATTGAGCATCAATAATATCTTCGAGGGCCAAATTATTAGTTCTTAATAATTTCTTAATAATGCACCATATTATTAATTCTTTTCAAGCGCCAAATCAAATTATTGTGTTATAAAAGGTAGCGAAGTTATGAAGCTAGAGAATCCTAGCAATTCAAAATATGAGATAAAGTCGACATTTTTGAGAAATAAAACTTAGAAATTAAAAACAAAATTTTGAGAATATAAGTCTAAACTTTGAGACGATTTGTAAAAAAATTGGATTTAGACTCGAAGTTTTGAGAAGAAGTGTATAAGTTTTACAAAAATAATTCCTTCTGTATAAAACTTTCACGCCGTCGTAGTAGAACAAAAAAAAACGTTCATTTTATTTCTAAAAAACTGTACTAACATTTTTTGCAACCATTGAGTTAAACTCTCTGTAATGAAAAGAGTCTCTAATATTGGTAGGAAACTTAAACCTCGTAATCTATTTTGTATCTTCGCATAGCCCCTTAGAACATTAAAAGATGTCTATATACAAGTGACAATTTTATTAAATTCTATCAAAAAATTAAAACATCAATGAAAATAAGTGAAAATAATTTATACTAACAATAACTCAAAAGAACACATTACCCAACTAAAGATACAATATAAAACAACGATATTAGTTTAGACTCTTTTCTTGATTGCTTTTACACTTCACAAATTCATTATGAAGTAGGCTAAAGATTATAAAAAAATTTAATTTCAGAATATAAACAAAATACTTTTTCTTATTGTAATTTGTTAACTAGTTTTCTAAAATACACCCAATTGTAAATAACATAACTACCATCCCTGATTTAAACTCATATACATAATGATTATATAGTAGTAAACTACATGAAATAAAAATTAGTCATAAATGTAAATTACAAAGAAAAATAAAGTAAAGAAAAATACGAAAAAAATTATATTACGAATAATGAAAGTTTTTAATCTCAATAGACCATATTTAGAAACTACCTCAACAATTTTTAAAACGGAAAATAAGTTCAGTAACTTGAAAAAGGACTCTTGCAATGTAAGTGAGTCATATATGTTTTAATTGGTGCAACTTTTTCACCTGAAAAACAAATCGAGAATGAGTGTGCGCCAAGTAAAGTAGCCTACATTTCGTTCAGATACATAAGCTGCCAAAATTTAATACAAAAAGGTTTTTAGTTACTCTATAATGCTAACTACCGAGGAGTAATTAATGTAATATATATATATATATATATATATATATATATATATATATATATATATTACATATATTTAAGCAATTTTTAAGCACTTAATAATTGGTTCATATGTTTGGTTGTTGTTTATGTTTCCAAATTGTTTGAAAAAGGAAAACTTTTATTAACGAAGACATAAAACCGAAACAACAAATGAATCCATATTGTTTGGGTTTAAAACTGATTTCATTCCCCTTTGGTGCTTTTGCCGATTGCGAAAGTAAAATAAATGTTTTTTTAATTCAAATTCGTTTTTGCAAGCCAAATACCACACTCATGTGTTAAAGTAAGAACAAATTATAGTGCTGGGATGTTTTTTTTCAGACAATTCATTATCGAATTTCTCTAAGCAGTCCATGTAACGCCAACCTAACATCCACATGGAATAATATCTTTAAATTAGTTAATACAATGAACATTCATGTCTCTATTGCTTGCACACTATGATTAATAGTTTTAGTTTAATCATAATATTTTTCAACTGTAACACTCCATCAGTATTATATTTTGTATCAAATAAGTTGTGACCTTCAAACATTGGTTAATTTATACCACATTAATTTTGTTTGGTTTTTCATTCTAAAACTTTTGTTGAAACTTACACTTTTACTTTTAAACATCTTATTTGGTAAATTAATTTTTAATTTTGGAAAATAAAATTTTAACTTCATAGTGCGAATCATAAAACAAATATTTGTTACAAATACAAAAATAATGAGAATATTTTCCTGCAATTTAAGTTCAATTAAAAACTAATTGGTTTGTAATAGATAAGGACACAAAAAGGTTTAAAATCGTAGGGTTATGCATAGTACTGAGCTGCCCCCCCCCCTCCCAAAAAAACCATTCCTAAATGCTAAGAGTTTCGACCTTTCCTTTGGAAAAAGTACTAACGAGTCCTACAGGGTTATATGTTTTCTTACTGATATTAAAGCGACACTTACTGATACTTAATAATATCATCAACTTAATTTAAGACTGCTTGGATCTGCATCTTTTGTGAAAAATTTTTTATATCGAGGTAGTATTAAAACAATATAGGTATAAAATCCACTCGCAACGCAAACAAGTGGTGAAGAAGTGGTAGAGAGGGAGAGTTTATCTTTCAAGCTACTGATTTCATTTCAAAGAAACGTTTCCACTCAGTAAACTTCAAGCGGATTTTGTAGCCACCATTTTGAGAAGTAAAACTGAGCATCATCTTGTTATAATAAATTTCACATAATACTTTTGCATAAATTATTATTAAGTTTTAAAATTCAAATCGTAGCTTACACAAAAAAATGGGATTACAAAAACAAATCAATCATAAGCCAATCATTCAATACAAGCAAAATAATTATATATTAATACGGTATATTAAACTGTAATCAAAGTTTATCTGTATTCATAAAGAAAGTTAAGTTGTAAAAATAAAATATCCTTATGTATTATGATTGATGAATTAAGTGACATTAATTTTTAAATTTCCGTAACTTATCAATGGTGTATTTTGCAATAGTTTGGTTTTCTGTCTCCTTGAAGGATCTGTGATTAAAACTAATTTTAATTCAATAATTTCTTTAAAGAAAACTTAAATTGATAAACAATTTTAAAATTAAATTTTATGCAGTATTTGCTCAAAACGAGATGATAGGGTTTGGAAACGATATGAACTTTTGTGAAGTACTATAGCGGTTATAGATTTGTTATCACTATTGCACTAGATTCAAGCTTTACAAACTAATGTAATTTAAAAATATAATAAAACTAAAAAAATGGAACTTAACATTTTTTTATTTTCATGACAGAATCTAAAGCAGTCGGGTATGATAACAGTTTCAAATAACAAAGGGACTAATTAGGTTACAATTCTAAAAACAAGTTTATTAGTATCACCAACCACATAATCTTTTCCTACAACCAACTATCATTTTATGCTAGTTATCCACTTAGGGCCAGTTTTTATTCGCATTGCTCTAAAGTATTTTTAAAGTTTCTTATCTAAATTGTCCATGATATTTTGTGAGATAGACCAAACGAGTCTTTTGCAAGTCTATCAAGGAAGTCCTTTGGGCTCCAAATTACAAGCAGAGTAAATACACATGTTGATGAGTTGAAATTAGTTTCTATATCAAACTATAAAGTAATCTAAATTTTTTCGAAAAACATGATATTTTGTTTTTCCTATGCCTTTTTTGATGACCCTCTTATTATGTTGAATGAAATATTATTATATTAAAATATATCTAGAGAAATGAGTAAGTACATAAAAAATAAAATAAAATATATCATTCAGTATTCTATAATACGTATTATGAACAAGCTTGTAGTAAATGTTTGATTAAAATTAACACAACAATGAGATGAAAAGTAACACCCTAGACGTGTGGTTATATATTATATAATATATTTTTACCATTTTTTCAGTTACAACTCTCTTTTTAGCGAATTTCCCATAGGGAATAAGCTATTACAGTAGGTCTCATGGTAAGACCTAAGCCCGGGACCATGTTAATTTTTCGTTTTGAGGTGCCCAAAGACAAAAAATAATAGTCATTAAAAATATATATATTTGTATGTATATATATATATATATAATATGTATATATGTGTCCCTAGACACGGTAACTCTCGTAAAAATGGTCCGATCGACACCAAATTTGGTAGAGATGTATAATCCTACGTTTATTCGGATGAGTTCGTGAACCAGACATATCGACCTACCGGAAGGGGTGGTTTTGTTCCCAAAAATGGGTTTTTTTGCTATTTTCATATGTAATTTTTAAAACTTTTTAATTTTGATTTTCACCACTGGATTCGGATTAAAAAAACACACAATTTAGTATTTTGAAGCTTTGCTCTATCTCCATTGGCTACCGAGATATTAAAAAGTCTAAAGGCAGTACATTGTATTTTGGGGCTCCAATGTTAATCTTATAGAGAATATGGATGTGTTAATATTTCACTTATTAACCAATATTTTTGGATGAAACTTGATATTTAGCTGCATTTGGTTGAGGTTCAACCATTTATGTTAAAAAATCTTGGTTTTTGTACTTATCGTGGCAGCAAACCTGCATACTCTTTTCCCATGTTTATCATATGGAGAATAGGCTAACTCTTTTATTTATGGACAGATTTTGATGAAACTTAGTATATGGCATCATATGGTCCAAATACTTTTCTTATGCTAAAAGTCTACTTTTAGTGTTCCCCATGGCAGCATACCTGCATACTCTTTCCCTATATTTATCATAGACATTTATTTCCCTATTTATGAGCACGTAATGAAATTTTGTTTACAGGTTCATCCGGTCAAAATTAATATTACTAATTTGGAAATTCGCTGAGTACGCAGGTCTGCTGCGACGGGGGTTGTATTTGTATTATTATGAGTCCAAACGATGGTATTTTTATTTTACTGTACTTTTCATTTAATGGAATCCGGGAAAGAGCAGATGAGTTTAAAAACAAATAAAGGGGCACCAATTGACGGGGTTTGGAACTTAATTAAAAGAATAAATTGTCCAAAAAGAACGCCCGACCAATTATTGGGTCAGTACCACATGGATGTTCTTGTTTTGTCTGATACATAACAAAATGGACTATTCAATAAAATAATTAATTGTGTAATAGTATTACTTTTTATAATAGATAAGCTACAGAGTGTAGGAGATAGCTATCTATTTGATTTCAAGGAGTAGCCTACTCAATAAATGAATAAAAAATAAATAAAGAGAATAAACAAACAGGTTATTTACAGAATAAATTAAAGCTGTCTTTTGGTAAAGAGAAGTGATTGCACATTTTTGTATATATGTGTATGAGGAATATGACAAAAACAGTTAAGAAAATAGGATTTTATTTGACGTAATAAAAAAATTTTTATAAACCCATGGATTATTAATTGCGTTAATATTCTTAAAATGGCAGAACATATAATTAGCCAAGAGGAATTTATTGGAATTTTGGAGATGTTACTGTCTAGGTAAGCATCTGGTATTGATTCCGGACTGTATTGATTTATTCAGGTACAATTGGAGGGAATCCATTCATTGACTGTGTGTTAATATTTCCTGTAAAGTAACCTCTACGAGAAGACGAACGGGATACCGCCAGGAAGGTAAGTTTTCTCAGTGGCACAGTTACCATAAAGACGGATTTCCCAATCACCCTGGCAGGCAACTCTTATCTGCGGTAATTTATCATCTCAACTAACTTAACATAACCTAACTTAAATATTATAATTTCTAACTGTTACCATTCCGAAATGTTACCTGCCAGATCATCTAAAGGAAAACTGAGATACAATAACACCCAATGAGTTAACACCCCCAAGACCTATTACCTAAGAAATGAGCATTTCTTATTAAATCAGTCCTCAAAAACGATTTAGTTCAATTAAGTTTGAATATAATTACAACACCGAAATTTTGGGGTGTGGTTTTTATGAGTATATTCGCTTGAATTGTGCCTCAATTCAAATGTAAATAAAGTTGAATTTTCCTTTTATAAAAGAACTACGAGAACAAACATAGCACAGGTAAATGTTTCAGAAATATCAACCAGAGATAAACAAAGGGAATAGCATTTTGTAAAAAGGCCAAGTTTAGTTTAATTAAAGTCCTCTCTAAATATTAATTGCTTTTGTTTTGTTTTAATCGAGTTAGGAACTTTCACTGCCTTTATAATTAAATTTGGTAATCCGATACCCTTTTTCTTCTTTGTTTACCAAAGATGTTGTGAAATATTTTACTGTTTGAAGATAGTTTTTGTGTATTGCATATCTCAGATTACATTGACATTCTTTTCGATACATTTATATTTAATTTATTTGTATTCGACTATTGAAATTCGATTACAGAAATAAGCATTGTAACAAGAATGTTTTTCAAAAAGTCACATTTACTTTTTATATTCAAATTTAATCATTTGTTTATGTTAAATAACTACATGTTATTGCAAGTACTAGTAAAATTTACAAAAAATCTAAATTGTTCACTATTTTATATCATTATTTTAAGTTTAATAATTTTATAATTTACCAATATAAACATATAATCAGTTAAAGGCAGTATGCTGCTAAAATAAACTTGTCATCTATCAATAACATTGCTGTTGTTATTGTATTGTGAATTTGTTTAACTGTGTAATTAATTTACATCGATTAATTGAGTGTATTGTCTGTCATGGGTTTACATATGTAAACGTTCTAGTGAATACAATCATTGTAATTTTCCTATTTAAATTCTTAGTTATTGTTTAGCTTGCCTTCTAAATATAAAGGATGGGGATAGCAAGCTAATTTTATAACAACTGATCACTGGAAAAATATTTTGACCCTAAAGAATAACATTTTTTAAACAATTCATATATAAATTGATGAAAATTTCACCTAAAAAGGTAGGAGGAAAAATCAGGGTTTTAACATGCGATATGTGACAAAATAGTATTATGTATATTATTTTTAGCAAAAATAAATTTGTTTTCAATGAATTTTTAACCAAATCACAAAATATAAAATACATATTTTAGAATATATCGCAACTAACTATAAGGCACTAACTAATATATCACTAACTAATTATATCGTAACTATAAGGCATTTAAATATTGTATGAATATTAACCATCAAAATAGGAGTAATTACTTTAACACCATTTTATTTGTATTTTTTATAAATTAATTAGTATTTAGGGTGTATAATTCGTTAGGTGGCGTTATTCACTTTGGTTTTTTTGTGATACATTTGTAATTATAAAATATATTTTCAGCTTGCTACAGAAGCAGTTGATTTCTCAGGAAAATATTACTCTAGAAGAAAAAACCTTTGGGACGCCAGCAATACCAAGATCAAAGGTATTTAATAACGTTGATGCAGTTTTTAAGCAATTTTACCAACTACATAAGCTTTATATTTAGTTACATGTGTTTGGTTTTAACAAGCAGATATATTCGATAATACTTAATTAAGAGCTCTTATTAGGTATAAAGCCAATTGAAGTACAAAATCTTCGTATTCAAGTTGTAAAATATTATTTACATATTTGGTACACTGGTAAACATTGATTATTTTGGATTGTCATAAAATACTATGTGCTCAAGAGCTACTTAACAATTTAAATATTAAAAAATACTAAGATGATATTATTGTACAGTGTTAATTACAATATAAATTTGTTGGTAAATAATCCAAATATTGACATACATATTTTTTCGTTAGAAATACCAACCAGGATAAGAGTGCTAGTAGAAGTCATGTTAAACAGTTACCTCATTGGTAATTGGGCGTGTTAGTCGTGTGTTTTTGTTAACATAATCAAATTCCGGATTACCCAACAGGTCGACATTATTTCTATACTCCTCAATAAAAAATATTTTCATTATAACATTTAATCAACTTCATTAAACCCACAAAAGTTGTGATTACAACATACTTGTTGCTGCTAAGGTATCAGAGACTAAGATTGTAAATGTCTACTAAACATCGAACACCCAGAGGTTAGATTTCTCCCAACTTTTAAACATTCGTGGTATATGTAGGCGATTTTAACAGTCATCATACACGGTGGGGATACTCGTCTGATGATGACAATGGCACTAGTCTTTCAAGCTGGGCTAAAAAGACAACATTCTTTAGGTATTGGCATCCACACACCTCTCATTTAGCCCGATGGTGTCGTGGGCACTCTCCAGACTTGTGCTTTTGCTCCCATGAACCATCAGGAACACCAGTACCTAATTCCAGGATGGTCCTAGGAGCATTCCCCCATTCTTAGCACAGGCCTACTGTAATACTGTAATAATATTAGTAGGAATACAAATGCCACTAGTAAGATCTTTCCTCGGCCTTTTGGTGGAACTTAAAAAAAGCTAAGCGGGAGGCCTTCCTCTCCAGGCTTGACAGCGGCATCAGGTTCATCCCCTCTAAAATAAAAAAATATTATAATTTCTTACGACTTATCCGTCTTCCGCTAAACCGTCAATCCCAAGACGTGTTAGAAAAAAATACGTACCAGAGTTTAACAGAGAGTGCGAATATCTTTACAGTGAGTTTACAGGCACTGCCGACAGAGATGTAGCTGACCAACAGCTCCTTAACCCTCTTGACAACTCCAGGAGAGAGAAGTGGATGAAAACTACCTAGAACCTGAACTTCACCCAAAGTAGTGAAAGCTTGGTCTCTCCTCAGGAAACTCTCCTCTGGTAAATCAAGTTAACAACTCGATGCCTCACACCTCACAGCCTAGCCCTTCAATGCCTCACAGCCTAGCCCTCGTGAAACTCCAAACGCCTCTCCAGTTTGTTTAAGCCTGTGCGTACGCAGAATCCTGTCTGTGCCTGTGCAGACAGAAAAATTAATTTCAAACTTAAGAAGATAAAGGAGATTCGGCGAGCGCCATTGGAATTATCTACACCCTTTACTTAAGATGAGCTGGAAGTGGTGATTTATGCGATGTTAATTGGCAAAGCAGAGACTTGGGTAACATTTTCCCAGAATTATAACTCGGATAACAAGGTTAGACGGTGGCTTCTTGAAGTTGGAGATATGCCAGGGATATATAGGAATTCCAAAATTATAGGTATCTTGAAGGCTGGAAAAGATCCAAAACGGCTTGAAAGTTATCATCCTATTATAGCTCTTTTAAGTGTTTGTTATAAGCTGCTTGAGAGGTTGATTTACAACAGAATCATCCCTATCCTCAATGCCAGCATCCATGTACAACAAGGTGGATTTAGACCTGGGCGCAGCTGTTGTGACCAGGTTCTAGCTCTGGCGTCTTTCATTGAGGATGGATGTGAGCGAAGACTGAATTTCTCTGTGGATTTTAGATCTGAGCAGCATATGACACAGTCTGGAGAAAAGGCCTTCTTGTTAAATTTTACAACCTGTTTCCTTGCCCTTTCCTGTTACGTCTCCTCAACTCGATCCTCTCCAATAGGATGATACAACTACAGTTAGGACGCAGAGAAAGTACTTTTAGGCAACTAAAGGATGGCCTGCCACACGGGTTAGTGCTCGCCCCACTGCTCTTCTAATAACTATACAACCCGATGTGAAACTGACTCACTCACTGACCGATCATGTATACAAAGTATTTTGGACTTCCGGATAGGCTAGAAACTTGAAATTTGGTACACACGTAGTTTGTATAGTGTATACAAAGGGAAAATCCCAAAACATTGAATTTTCAAATTTTAACCCCCTCAAAAAAATAAAAAGGGATGACATCAATAAACTGCATATGTAAGGGTTTTCTATTTTCGTTATAACTTTTGAATGAGAGGTCCTAGCTCAAATCTGAGGGAAAATCATTAGTTGGGAATTAAATGTTCTACACGTTAAGTCCTATGACATTTTACTGTATCTTAACCCCTTCACCCTTAAAAAGGGGCGTACTTTTAAAATTTCCGAATTCCTTTACAAAAATTTCGCTATTTTAATATTTTTTATTCACTAATATGACGCTCAGATGCCTGAAATTTTGTACATATTTTAGCCTTGACTATATATTACCCTAGTTGCAGCCATTGGTCAATTTTAATCTAAATTAAGTCTAAAAAATTGAAAATACACTGAATTCTTAACAATTTTCGTGTCAAGTGTTTGTAAATTACTTTATTCTGGCAAATGCACTGCAAAATTTCCATATTGTTTTGCCAGTATTATATTTTATTTTAGACGCTCTACAAGTTTGGTCCTATGCAATTTTCTCACCCCCTTCACTCTTAAAAAGGAGTGTTACTTACTTTCAGAATTTCTAAATTTTTTCTAAAAAATTGCGCTATTTTGATATTTTTATTTACTATAATGTAATATACAGGGTGTTCGGAAAAACCGTTTCAGGAATTCAGGAGGTTATTGCCCACATCAAAATTAGCAAAAAAAAATTGTCATAAACTTATGTCCTAAAATGCTTTGTTTACCCGCTAGCCGCCATATTTTTACACTAAATAATTTTTATTTCCGTAATGGATCATTGTATTACGTTAATATTTGGCATGAACCTTCATGATAGCAATACCCATTTTCAAGAAAAAAGTTATTTTTTTCTAATGTGTATTTTCAAAATGGCGGCCATTTTAAACTAAAATATCTCAAAACCGGTAAATTTTATAAAAATTTTACTAGACACAATAAAGTTGACAAATTTAATTATCTTACCAATGGTACCAAGTTTGTAAGGATCTGACACAAATAACTGAGTTATTGAGATTTT
>JAQYXR010001318.1:0-35630 GCA_030545055.2 Neoaliturus tenellus | reverse complement strand
ATGTAGCCTACATAAATTGAGGAAACTGAAATCTACGTCCGATCCGCCTGTCAAGGACAAAAAAATACAATTACTTATACGAATCATTATTTTTTACCCCAAACAAAGCAATCAAACACTATTGGCAAATGGTACCGAGGAGATATAGTTTTTTTTTTAGTACAATTACATCATTTTGACAATTTAATAGCCAAATAGTACTTACGAAATACCTGTACCCAGTCAAAGACGAAAGGTAATGTTTTCAAAGTGAACAAAAATGTTTAGCCTTTGTTAAATGTATAAGTTGATCATAGTACAGTACAGACTATAAATATAGTTACAGTAAAATAAATAATTTCACAAAAAAACATCGAAAAGATAGGCTAAGTATGTCTATATTGAATATTCGAGTGTCAGCTACGTTTAAGAAATACTACGACTAAGCCATGAACTCACCTTAAATCTAAGAAATAAAGAAGAATCAAAATAAGATCCGATCCGAGAAGAAACTGACCGTGCACGTGTTCATCTAGATCGGGGTTAAAAGCCATTTGGAAATGATCCCAAGGCCATTTGTGGAGGCAACCATAAATCCGTGGTTGTAGATTGGTGGGGCGATACTCGGCGGCATGCTCGAGATTGGTATCTTTATTGGAGCTACCGGCGAACGGCCGAGTGGAGCAGAGGCGGTAAATCATGCCGGAGAATTACGATATGCGGCCAGCCGACCGCTGTAACTGGCGGGGAACTGGAGTGCGGGCAGCTACCGTGCTGCAGGTACGGGGATGTGGGGAAGATGCTGGGTGGTTGAACGTAGAAATAGAGGGTGTGATGGAATAGGAGGTGAACTCAAAACTCAAACTCAAACTCTCTTTACTGTCACAAAAAAGTTTTGTACTCAGAAAATGCTATAAAAAAGGAGATGTCGTCAAAATAATTTTAACATAAAATAACCAAAACAGGCTTTGTCACCACTGAACATCAGAGAGAGGTGTAAGGAAATGAGACTCAGAGGAATCAAGAAGTGTAGAAATTGTTCGTGGAGTAAATAGGTAACCAGACTGTAGAACACATGAAGCTAAGTGAAAAACTGTGTCAATAAAAGATGATGGAGGTAATGTGCCCTACACAGGAATCAGAGTTTTACTGACATTCAACCACAAGTATCATTTGACAATAGTGCTAGTTGTACACGTTCGTCTGCTATCAGATGACGTCATTTTGGTTGCTCTGCGTTGTGTTTTCTGTTTACCACGCAGGTTAAAAATATCTGCGACAATTGACGATCGCGCCGATGTGAGATTCTTTGGTAGTAAAATTTTGAATCACAAAAAAATGTTTCAAAATAAATGTGTTTATGGTGGAAAATCTAATGACTGATGGAATGATGTGAAAGTGAGTAAAGCGTTTTCATGTGATGATGACGATGAATCTTAAAGTGGTTGGATTTCTGTGTGCTAGATTCAACGTGGACATCAGTTCGGAACTTATGAATTCCTTAACAACTTCGCACCATGCCATCCGCCATTGCATTTTCACCATAAACATAATTCAAAAACCAGTTTCTGTCGAGCATTATTCATGGATAGTAAAATTTGTATACATTAAGATAGAGCACCTTGTCTATCCGAGAGCATCTCGTCAATAGTTTCTACCAGCCGAGATTCGTCAGTATCGCTTCGTCATGGTAGCTTAGCTTCATCACAGTTCCCCATAGTCAATTTAATTTCATGCATCAGCTAAGTAGGTAGTGTTTTATGCTGGATCCAGCCAAGTTTGATCTCCTCTACTCCCAGACCACAGGTAATGTCCAGCGCCCCGTCCCCGGCCCTGGTCCCCGCCCAGGTGTGTCGGCCTCGTCTGTGAAGTCGCCGCCGCCGCCGGACCGAACTGACAAATGCGGGGCAACAAAAACCCGAGAAAGACAATGAGAATAAAACAAACTCTTTGGAGTGAGAACACTGTATTCCACAAACACCGCCGCCGAGCCGCCTCAACCACGGCCGCCTTGAAGTCTAAATTGCCAACGAGGTTTTATGACTTGATTTTGCAACATAATTTAGAGCAAAACATAAAGAAGTTATGAAATTAAAGTATCTCTTCGTCGGATATTGGATGGATCAAAATTTCAAAACCCATTTATACTGAATCTATGCCTAAAGGTAGATAGCCTACATACATAAGGATAACATAGAGTCTATATTTTTTAATAATTTCCAATAATTGGAATTTTTGTAGAGAGAACCACGCAAAATATTACATAATTTCCCAAAAATTCAAGTATACGAGTATTTTTACTTATTGCATATTTTACACAATTTTCACACCCAAAATTCAGTTTGAGCCTAAACAAGCAAATGGTGGAAGTAATTTTAGATTTCCCCAACAATTTCTGCAATGATGTCTCAGTTGTGGCTTAAACCTCTGCACTTTTCTGTAGCACAACCACCAACCAAGGTCTAAGGGTCATCAGCTTATATCTTCCTATAGTCTGGACCTTCTTCACCTACTGTTTTATGGTGTAATAAACCTTGGAAAGGTGTAGGCCTATGTGGATGAGTACATATTTTTCCATTAACCACTTTCTATCCTGATAAGATGTTAAGCTTATGGTCAATAGCTTGTGACCTAGAACTCTCCATGATAACATTATCCATCGAACTGGTTCACTAATCAATATCCAACGTACAAAATACAAGACTGGAATATACTTCACACAAGATTTTTCGTATAATGCAAATAAATTGTTTCACTAGTATTCTCTAAAGGAAAGTGAATTACTTAGAACATTCCCCTCTTTAACAATGACACATAAACGTAGAAATTAACATCTCCGCCTTCTCACACCAAAAACACCCACACATCACTGGGGTACTCCTTTTGCCATGCTTCAAAGATCCACGGATACATGAACCATCTCCTCCAACAATTTCGACTCACACCCTGTTCCTCCCTCTTATCAGGTGTACCATCGCGTTGCCCGTGACTCAGACCGCTGCACCGTGGGTCGCGGGAGATTTACCGCGCCGGAGCCCGGTAGCCGTGTAGGCGCTGCGGCAGTTTACATGCAAATCACAAATCACCTCCGCCTAATGGCTCATTGTCCCGCACTCGTGAGCTCGTTAGATGGCAGCACCGTCCGATCCGACGGATACATTGTCGGCCGGGTGTTCGGTTTCGAAATTGATACGGCCTATCGCGCCATCGAAAACAAAAAATGTCTCTCGACTCCCAAACTGCGGGTAATATATGTAAAGGTTGGCTTATCACATCTCCATAAGGTTTATCTGACGGCGTGTATGTTAAACATTTCTTTATGCAAATTTAGTGTCACTTGTCCACAAATGCAGTATATTAAAATCTGAGAGAGTTTTTTTTTTTAAATATATTTTTTATAAAATAGTAATTTACCTTAGTATTTAAAAGCACAATTACACATCAAACAACGCGTGTTTGCTTTGAAATTTGAGTCTAGTAACATATTCAAAGGATGGCATTTTACTCAAAAAGATGTAGATTAACTAATTTGTCAATACAGTTTTTGTTACAGAACACGCATAGCTCCCTTTTCATATAGCATTGAAAGTTTCAATGAGATGTTACAGAACTGAGGACTGATGAGAAAAAAGTTCTTTATTGCTGTTTTGTTTTTATTGAAAAAATCAAAACTACCCCACAATTTTCTAGCTAGGGGCACATTTGAATACAAATTTACTGGTTTAAAAATGTTGATCCAATCTTTGAGTTGTATTATACGTTTAATTGAGTTTTAGGTCTTACAATAGAAACATTTTTATTTGTGTGTACCCAACAGTAATCTTTTAAATCTGCATAAATTGGGGAGGAAATTATAATCAAGTTTATGGATAAGTAGTGTTTGTAGCGAAAAACAGGTTGTAAAAAAAGTCAAACCTAATGATAACGGACTTTGGAATGCCGGACAAGGCTGTGATGAGACTTATTCGTTTAAAAATCATTAGTAAGACACTTAATTAAACAAATCTGCCGAGGAAAAACTTGATCAGTCCCATAAAATCGAGAAGTAATTAAATCATGCTTTACCATCTATGTTATTTAATAGCTAGGAAAATTTTAAAAGGAATTTTTAACTGAAATTAAAATGTTAAAAGCCTAAAAATTTTAATGAAAAAGTTTGTAAGTATAAGACGAGTGTAGCTTTTTTGTTTTTCTCCGTTTCTTAATTAGTTAGTTTTGCTAACCACCAAACCAACGATAGACAAATATCACTTTAGATTATTTGAATTTTATAAAGTTCAAATATAAGGTAATAAAAACGATAAATGACAACACATTTCACTTTGTAGAACAGGGAATCGCCGGTAAAACACATGGTGTAAACCACAATATAGTATATTTCGTCACTAGTCCGGAAAGTGGTCGTTATCGGTGCAAGATCGAGTTTCAAGTACGAGGCGAAGCAGAATAATTGAATTCGATCGAGCACCGATATAGGCCTACCACTTTCGGGCGAGTAACGAACAGTACTTTTCATCATACCACCTTTAATAAATATACAGTTTGGATAAAAATTAATAAATTTTAACCTATATACCCCCCTCTTACGTTGTTATTTGTTTATCTTGTATTTGAACTATTTACCATTATTTACAACTAAACAATCAGCTGTTTGACATTATATATCGGAGTCAACGAGGTTTAAGTTACTGTAAGCAGAATAGCAGCGCTAGTGGTGTCAAACATTGGAAGTTTTTTCCGGCCTAGTCCCCGAAAACCACTGTTTCGAGGACTAGTCCCGAAATAGTAGTTTTCATCACTAGGAGCAAAAGTGGGTCTTTTTGGTGCGCAATCGTGTTTTAAAAACGAGGCGCAGCCGAGTTTTTAAAAACGATTAAGCATCAAAAAGACACTTTTGCTACGAGTGATGAACAACGTTTTTTTATCATGATGGGAAATTAGACTTTTAATCGTTAAAAATATTAACTATAAAGTTGTATTTTCGAGGTTATATTTACAAAGTAAGTAATATGTAGTGTTTACATTTCTGTTATTTACAAGCAATGCTCTTTATAACGTATGAATTTCAAATTCTGCTCCTTAACATTAATATGTATTCTAATATACTTAGCAAACAGCTGACTTTTCAGTACTAGGACCTAAAAAATTCTCCTGATGATTTTTCAAGTCCTAGGACAAAAAAGAATCGGGTTTTGGTACTATTAAGAGAGCAAAAAACAGGCTGATTTCGTGCAGAATGATAAAAACTTTGTATACCAACACGTTTATCCAACCCACCGGGAATCAACTAGTTTCGATCACAGCTGACCGTTTCGAAAACAACTATTATCGCAATGGTATGATGAAAGTATTTTTCATCATACCATTGCAATAAACGTTCAGCGGTCACGGACAATTCGTTTGACGGTGACAGACGTCTCTGTTTGGCGGATACGAGCATCTTCGATCAGCGGACATGACGTCTCCGTTCGGTGGGCGATGGTCGTCTCCGTTCGGCGGTGATGGTCGTCTTCGTTTCGTTGGATACGAGCGTCTCCGATCGGCAAAAACGGATGTCTCCGTTTTGCGAACACGGACGTCTTTGTTCGACAATCACAGACGACTACGTTCGGCGAACACGGACGTCTCCATTTGGCGGGCATTAGCGTCTTTTAATTTCGATTAATGAAAAATCACTCATTTTTCGGAAATTCCCGTATAATTTCCGCATTTTTCACGCCGATAAAAATTCCCGTATAATTCCCGCAATTCCCGTTGCGTGGCCACCCTGAAAAAAGTACGGGAACGCCGTTCCGCCGCGTTCCCCCTGAAATCGAGCACTGGTTTTTACTATATGTTATATACTGTGTTTTGGAAAACTAAAATTTCACGACTTATGCTGTAACGTATTCGATTTATGACGAGGCAGTATGATTGTAGAATTGTATAGAATTATTTTTAAGAGCATCTGGCGCATTTTAATGTCCCACCGAATACACACCGTTAGGCCTACCTATTTCATAGTGAATGACGAAGAGATTCCTTAAATAATGTCCTAAATAAATTTGTTTTTGCTCAAAATATCACAACTTTTTCCCAAAAACTTTCAAAATACTACTTCCAACACTAAATACTAACTTTCAACAGCTATAGTAAATATTTTTGTAGAGTTTTTTTCTATGCTCTATTACCTGCAATGAGTTTAGTTCAACGTACTTCTCGTAAAGTAAAATACCAAGTTATATCCTTCATATTTAACAATCTGAAATATAATAAAATAACTGATATAGCCTAAATTTATAAGTAGATAAATACACGATAAAATAACATGGAACCATTACGATTGTTTTAATAAATTAAAATGCAAACAACAGTGGAATTAATGAATAATTTTAAAAGAAAAAAAGGGAGTTTATGATCGGCATTATTTTATTTGTTGCAGTAGCATAACGTTTTGCCTACTCTGCCTATACAAGGTATCTAACCTAAGAGTCAATGGAATGAAAACAAACTCTTAGTAAAAGTTAATCCCATGTTTAAATTCAAAACATATTACGTCATCTTTGAGGGATGAGCAGAATTAACCAACTTTCGTTACCATAGTACCACCCACACCTATGTGTAGTCCTTACATCACGATGAGGACCGACAAGAATACAGTAATTACACCTGTCTCAGACAGGCTGTCTGTAAAATTAGTCTTAAGTGATTCTTTACTCAGCTAAAAATGCGCTTATCTTGAAAGTAGCCTACGATACTTGAAATATTCTCCAAAGAAAATTGATCATAATTGTTTTGATAATGTAACAAGAACAGATTATCTTGATGGCACTTAACCATAATACTTCTAAATGGAGTTATTAAGCGCTCCAAACCGCCTCTCGAGGCAGAACGAGCCACTTAATTTTGCGGCTGTCCTTGTCTCCGATGTAATGCTATCTCATTAGCGTGTCATTTCACATTGATTCGCCTCCCGTTTGTTATTGACTGTTTTTTCGATCTAACAACATAGCAGAAAATATACCTTGTGTCTGAAACCCCTCATGTGACCACTTTGTGAAAATATGTTATTTAAAACCATACGTACTTGAGTTTTGATTTTATAGGTCTTCAATTATTCATTCAATCGTTTTTACAAATAGACATTTCTATTTCCAACAATACGTACCAAATCTTTAGAGCTTTTCCCAGTAATTTGCTTAGACGTAAATGAATTTAGCAAATTAGGTTCAATTAAGTTATTCCAATCTACCCAATAATATTTAATAATATTTAAGGAAATTTATTTTGCATCGACTTTTTTCAATATCATTCGTACCGTCCTCCACTGAATTCACCACATGTTGCTAAAAAATAATTCTCCTAATAATAACTCTACTATTCTTTCTGAATTTAAAACTCATAGACGGTCTGGATTCATCAGTGTGTAACAAAATAAGCTTTTTATTCTATGGATTCAAGACAATCAGTTGTACAACTTTAACGATGCCGAACGGCCAAAAGAGTTTTTAGCCCAAAACAACAAAGCGCGAACCCTCCTTTCAACAGTCATCCGGGTTAGGTTACAATGGAACAAAAATATGTTTATTCAAAAAGACAAACCGCCATGGGACAGCGCCGTTTGGCGTGGATTTGCCGTTTTGTGCGCGGCACGCGCCGCTGCGCCGGCCCTTGCGCCGAATTTGCCACATTCGGCGGCCCCTGTGAACTACGGTGCCGCCATTGTGTATGGATGGCGCCACCGCGGCGCCTGCTGGATTCGGAATTGCACCATAAGCGCTCAGTAGGGCCTAAGTACCGGCGAAACTTAAGCTCTTCGTTGTTCAGTAACAGGATCCCGTGGGCTTTTGTGGGGGAAGGAGCGGTGTTTTGTGTTCTGTGTTGAGGTTAGATCGTAAAAGAACCAGACTCATGAAACTGAAAAATCGGATTTTTAGGAGAAAAATATTTTTGTAGTGCTTAAGGCCCATTGTAGGCCTAAGCAATATAGTCAGAGCAAGTCGTCATCGTTGAATCTATAGATGTATATCAATAGCACAAATACCCCCGTCGCAGTAGGTCTGCATACTCAGCGAATTTCTATTTCTCAGCAGATTTTTTGTATTTTATTATTCCCTCATAAACCCCATGGGAGTGAGTACGTAGTTTTGCGACCATATGAGTTTAATAAACAAATATAATTTAAACCCTTCTTATTGAATGTTCATATACCAAATTTAATAAAGTTCTGGTATTTTTCTGGGGGGGGGGATCGACTCCATTTTTTCGGGGGGGGGGGATCGACTCCATTTTTTCGGGGGGGGGGGGATCGACTCCATTTTTTCGGGGGGGGGGGTCATTGACCCTTCCAAAAGTGGGTCAAGATCATTCAAGATTTATAATGATCCAAGGTGATGGGAACAGTAATACTGTTCCCACCACCCTGTTTGCCTAACGGTTCCCACTCCCAACCCACTAGTTACGTTCTGCAAGGGAGGTCCCTGGGCCGTCCGCATCAAAGCGTAACTTCCCGTCCGCATCAAAGCGTAACCATTAATTTCAGGGAAACTGGAACAGTTAATGCAGAAACGCAACTCTAACCCCACCCAAACTAATCCCACCCATTATATTCCTAAACAAAATGCAAAAACCTAGTCCGCATTTTGCGGATGTCCCACCCCTTCTAAGTGAAGTTCAACCGAACTTCTGAATTTACATTTAATCTACCCCCTAACATCTAGCTGTAAGGCAAAACAACATTAATTAGTATTAGCAACACTTAAAACTAACAACACATCATTATTAAAAAACCAAATAATTCAACACAACCAAATACTATCATTATTCTTAAAATTAATACACCTTAATGCTAAAAACCTCTTAAAAATTTATACACCTTAATGCTAAAAACCTCTTAAAAATTAATACACCTTAATGCTAAACCAAACTTAAAACTAACATCGCAATGCGCAAATTATTTCTTAAATTAAATGCAACTTACAACTAAAACACACACACACATACTACATTGCATTAAAAAACGCAACATAGTTTAAGAAGTTCAAATATATATAGGCCTACTATATATTTGAAACCTCTTGCTGAGTCGCCAACAACCTTTCGCTATGAAAGTTTGTTGACGACTAACGCTAAGATCAGGCTCGTATCGCTCCTCGGATTCTCCAGTAGTGGGGGAAGTTGTTTCACTCCAGTACAGTGTTCAATCCAGTCCAGTTCGCAGCAGTGTAAAAGGAAGGCGAAGGAGTGGGGAGCAGCATATGCACAGCAACGCAAAACCAAGGTTTGAGGTTAGAATTATCCATGTGCAGTAGCGCTAAAGTGAGTAATACAGGACTAGGCGCATGCGCAATAGCATAGTCACTATTCCGATCCGGAGAACTCGTTGCATGCGCAGCAGGTTTGAGGTTAGAATTATCCATGGCAGCTGCCATGTTTAGTTCAGTTTTACCACATAGAGTCGGCGACCGACGATGACCGGGTGACCGGTCATTGGCCTGAAGGAGTGGGGGAAGGAGTGGTGGGGGAAGGGGGGGGGTGCTCCATTTTTTCGGGGGTGAGGGGGGAAGAAGGGGGAGGGGGGGAGGGGGGGGAGGGGGGGGGTCATTGACCTTTCCGGTCATTGCCCCAAAACCCCCTACTTCTCTTACCATTTGTCCGGCAGCTGCCCGGAGTAATTGCCGCTATAAAACCAGGTAGTTGGTCGGCATCTGCCGGCATTTGGCTTGGGTTATTACTGCCACTATAAAAGGGGGATAGTTTATCGCGCCGCGAACATTCATTGCCTTGCATCCACACAGTCATCACCTCTCATTAGTTTTACTTTATGACTACTTCGTTACTTCTAACATGCAATTTACCATTCATCAGCATGTGGCTTCCTAGCCACTTCATTAAATGAGTCTAGTTAATTCTAACCTCAAATATTACTACTATAGTGTTCTGTTTCAATTTCTTTTACACTTCATTTTATATCTCAGTCTTCTTTTAACTTCTAAATGTAACACATCATTCATGATGGTTGCACAATGTTTAAAGTTAAAGCTTTTGCGAACACAACACATATTACGGAATACTTCTAAACCTTCAATTTCAAAGTGTAGAACTAATTTAAATAGAGTTAGAAAGAAGTACAGTTTTAACCCATTATACTCTTCAAAGACTTCGCAGGTTAATGTTGATGATAGTGTTATTTACAACATTTTGCATTCTATGTTACAATTCAACAACTTTGAACTTGTTACACCTATCCACTGTGTTCAACAAGTTTTTTTTATTTTACCCCTAATATTCCTCATATAAGTGCTGTCACCACAATTCCTACTTCATGCTCCTCTATTCTCTTCAGCTGAGCTAAGATTTGAGGTTAGAATTATCCATGGCGGCCGCCATGTCTAGTTCAGTTTTACCACATAAAGTCGGCGACCAGTTATTGATCTAAAGGAGTGGGGGAAGGAGTGGTGGGAGAAGGTTGCCATTTTATAACCCCTCTCCCTAGGCGGCTAGGGATGGGCTTAACTAATGTTTTCCCCGCATTAGCTGCAACTGCATTAGTTGCGGCCGCGCACTAGTTGAATTTAGTGAATGTGGTTGCATTAGTTAAGCTCTGGCGGCTGGCGGCATTCGTACAATCGATCTGTTTCGCGCTACTGTTGTTTCTTGTCCAGATAGAATTCGCTTGCGCTTTGTTGCAGTTAAACAGATATTTACAATAATTCTCTTCGCCACACTAAGTTTCATTTTATTACTAATATCTTGATTTTTAAACGTACTGTAAAGTAATTCTATTATATTGTTTAAAATTAATTCTTGCAACACTAAAAAATAGTCTACTTAACTATTACGCTTGATAATATATTTTTTTTATATTTAAAATTTATTATTTAACCTTAAAAAATAATTTAATCTAATGTGCAACTATTATTATTAATACACAGTTAGTTACAAAATAAAAGAGGATTAAGAAAGAAAAGCAATTATTAAGACAAACCATTTATATTGAAAGAAAAAAAACTATAATTTACAAAGTCAATTTGTAAAACCGAAATGTAAAATAAAATGAATGTTCATGTTTCATTCAGCCTCAATGTAACCTACATATCAAAACTTATTCACATTCAAAAACACTAACTCACGGACTTTATTTCTTATGAGATATGAAGAATATCAGATAACATTGTAAACTTTTTAAACAGGTAGAAACAAGAGTTGCATAAAGTTTAGTCGTCTGGTCAACTGATTTTACTAAATCAACAGCCACGTCCCCGCAGTGTTTAGCGGCATCGGCTGTTGCGAGCTTAACTAATGCATTAGCCACTTTCCCGCATCAGTTACATTGCGCATCAGTTGCGGCGCCGCAACTAATGCAAAGTAACTGATGCGGTTACATTTTGCCATCCCTATGGGCGGCGCTTCTCATTCGATCGCCAACTTTCAAACAATAAACACCTCTCCCATGGCACAAATGAATTATCCCACTATCACCAACTAGTTCAACTTTGAACTATTTCTAATGGTAGTGGGGTAAGCTTTTTTAAAACTTACTCTGGATGACCTTGGCATATTTTCCAGATCCCAATTATAAGTTTGAATTTCAATTTTGAACTAACTCTTAATTTTTGTTCAACTGTTAGAGTTTCTTTAACACCGACGAATTTCAATTTTTAACTAACTTTTAATTTATGCGCAAATTTACTTCACCCTAACGCCAACACTATCGCCATCTCCACCCCAACCTATATGGCATAACATATAACTACAGCATCTCATATATACCCTCTAACCCCCACCGGAAGCTATGTGACATGGCAGCTGGCGCCAGCTGCCGCGTCACGTGGCTCGGGGGGCACGTGGCCGGTTTTAAAAGTGGCCAAAACACACTACTAAAGTGCCCTAAGCAAGAATTAATAAATATCTTAAAATTAAAATAAATAATTATAATTATAATTCGTGTAAACTTGATTCCCTTTACGCCTTGTTTACCACACTTTTAAGACTTTACAATTAAATCTATCTCAGTGAAGTGTGTAAGGCTAAAGATAGGTTCTACGAGATATTTTAAAATGATATCCTTAGAAAATTGTCATTATCTAAATGAAAATAAAAGAGAGTAGTTTTCACCTTTTGACCCAATATTAATTCGGCTATTGATGTTGTGTAGCAGCACTACGAACATCTTACTTCGGCTAGTACCGGCAAACAAATCAACAGAAATTATGCCAGTGACCGATCTCTAGTAAGCATTTTTTAGGCACCGCCGCGCCGTGGCAGCCTAATTGTAACGAGGGATTTTGTTGTTCCAAGCGCCTTCAGCCCGCCCCACCGGCCGGGTCTCCCGTGTTTTATAGGCGCTCCATCTCGTAACATGGAGCACTATAGTTAATGCGTCCATCTCCCGCTAGTATCGGCCGTTCGCTTGATGGCCCACAAAAACGTCTAAGTGCTCGCAGCTTTACAGCGCCCATAAACAAGTGTTGCACATACGCCGTGGTGTGGAAGGGGGGGGGGGGGGAGCGAGGCCCTGCCAGTCCGATCCGCTCACAAAAAATTATACTTGATTTAAAGCCAGACTATAATCCTGGCTACTGGAATTGAGCGCTGGCCCGCGTCCCCCCCTCTTCCTCCCCGGCATATCTCTCTCTTGCATCGTATTTCTTCTCCTATGTTGATTTGGTCTAGACTTCTTTGCTTGGGTAGCTCACGTCTGTATATTATTAAGATGGGAAGTCCAGGGATTTTTAGGTCCATGCAAAAATTGCATATTTTCCAGCAGTATAATCTGAAACAGAGATTTTCTAATTTGAATTTGTAGCACAAAAGATTTTGTGTTAGAAAAACTTTAAAAAATAGTTTTTTTTTTAGTTTTCAACGGATTCTGTATAACCGTTATGGTCGTCAATGAAGGGCCAATTTAAAACTAGTTAAAATAAAATCATACACATATCAATTTTGTAACTACTTGTGCATATTTAACAATCAAGATTAATGTGGCTATATTCGAGGGGGTAGGCTATACAGAATTATGAAATTGTATGATAAATTCAAATTATTGATCCTTGCCATTTAAACGTGGTTGCAGTTTCTTTCTAAGCAAATTATAATGGTAAATCCTGTATATGAGTAATTCTTGGTGATCAAAAAACAAACGAATAAGTAAACGAAATTATACTTTATATAACAAAGATTACTCAATATAACGAAAAATTGTTTTCTACTTAAAATAAGAATTACCGATTAAATGTTTGTTTAATTAATTTGGTTTATTTCGTTGTTATAAAATCTAATGCCGTACTTATATATATATATATATATATATATATATATATATATATATATATATATATATATATATATATATATATATATATTTTTTTTTTTTTTGTAAATATCCGTCAATACAATAGGTAAAATACGAATAAATTTTAAACTATTTCATATTCTTAACACAACTGTGAACATGATTTGATTTGAACTGTGTGATGTGATTTGATGACAATGCAAGAAAATCGGGATCAGTGGAATACTTTTTAATTGAGATCGATCCTAAAGTAAAATTTTAAATGCAATAACTAAATAATTGAGGAATCGCATTATAAAACCTGTCCAACGACTCATAATGAACTTAAATCAGACTTGGAATAAAATCTAATTCTCTTCCTGCAACATAAATCAGACTTTAATCCCCCAAATCATAATCCACCACAAGTGGCTACCGGTAGCGTGTCCTACAATGGACACAAAACTGTTCTAAGCCCAGGAGCCGAGCGAGCGCTATATACCGCGCTGCGGCACTAAATCATACAAGCTGACGAGTCTATCTCGGCCACAACACCTGTTCGCGCGACTCGCCACCACCGCCTGTAAAAGTGGAAATCCTCGGGAACAAATTAACATAGAGAGAACTTCAATTATTAACATCCTAAATGGAGTTGAATGTATTGTTTTCTGTCCCTCACGGAGCGGCCAAAACCCAAACAAACCACCATACTGGGACAGTGGGACTGCCCCAGCCAGACGCGTGGGCCCGGCTCCTAAATAATTCCAAGCAGTTTTTTGCCGCCAGCCGCTACCTACAACTGTAGCTGCATAATCACCCCGCCTGCAGCGCGGCCAAGCTGCGACGATTTAATTAATTTAATTGCCCTCCCCCAGACGGTTTTAATGACTGTTGTTTCATATGGTATTAGAAACCGTTTGGGTTTTATTTATTTTTTATGATTTAATGTGTTGTAGTAAAATATTTTAAGGTATAGTATAACTTAATGGCTTTTACTGACGGTTAATACGAAACTTGTAGATTTAATGGTCCAATTATATTTCCCAAATATAGAATTCAAATGGTGTCCCATGCATGAACAACACGTTCATAATTACATTAAATACACAAGAAATAAATTATTTGATCAATTGAACACAATCCACGATTAGCAAAAACAAGGGGATTCAGGACACGGAATACGTATGTTGTGAAAAGTTCATAATAAAATAAACTGCTGATGTTCTACTATAATATTCCAATAAAAATTATGTTTAATGTTTATTCCCCTTTGTCATATTTGTCAGATATTTATGATGAGTTAGTTCCTTAATAGTGATGAAGGTTAACAGAAAAAATACAATGAAAATAATTACAGTTTAAATCAGTATAGTAATAATCAACTATATAAATCAATACTACGAAGCTATAAGCTATTAAAACTACAATAAAACTATGTTTTATTATAGTTTTATAAGTATTATGTTTTATTATAAGTAATAAGAAGAAAAAGAAGAAGAAAGAAAGAAGAAAAAAACAATTAAAAATAATTGAAAGACTTGAAAAAGTTTAGAGTATTAAATGAATAAACAATAATCTTTTTTCAAAAATCCGCAATTTTGAATTTTAAATTGTGAAACAGATAGTAATGTTAATTTTTCAGCGGAATAAAATTTATTATTATTATTATTAGCGAATTTCCCTATAGGGAATACGTTATTACGGTAGTAGTCACGGTAAGACCTAAGCCCGGGACCATGATACTTTTTCGTTTTGAGGTCCCTAGATGCCAAAAACACCGTTTGTTCAAATTGATATATATGTATATATATATATATATATATATATATATATATATATATATATATTATTACAATAAACATATTTTGAACAAAACACCCTTTTTTATATTAGGTAATTTTTTATTAAGTTGTTATTATAAAAAAGGGTGTTTTGTTCAAAATATGTTTATTGTAATAATATTCCTAGCAGCCCTGTTTAACAAATCTGATATATATTATATATATATATATATATATATATATATATATGTGTGTGTGTGTGTGTGTGTGTGTGTGTGTGTGTGTGTGTGTGTGTGTGTGTGTGTGTGTCCGTGAACACGATAACTTTTGAACGGAACCTCCGATTTTGATGAAATTTGGTACAGGGGTGTAAGCCAGCCTCTACTAGGTTGAGTTCGCGAACCAGAATGATCGGACCATGGGAACGGGGTTTTATGGTGTTTCAAAAGGGTTAAAAATGGGTTTTTGGCTCTTTTTACTTTTATTTAGAAAATTCAACAATTTAACGTAAACAATTTAAAAGAGCTTAGAAAAACAAACAATTTAGTATCTTGAATTTTTTACCTAGCTTAAAAGGTTATGGAGAAAATTCAAAAAGTATGTTTTCCATGTTATTCTTATGGGAAATCAACAAAACCTTCTATCTTGCTTATTTATTGACATATCTTGATCAAATTTGGTATGTACATTCATTATAAAGCGTTTAACTTATATTTGCTTAGAAAACCCATATGGCGGCAAACCTACGTAGGCCTACTCAGCCCTATAGGGTTTATGGGGAAAATAAAAAGAACACTATAGCCTTATAAAATTTGGTATGTACAATCACTAGGTAGGGTTTAACTTATATTTACCAACAAAACCCATATGGCGGCAAACCTACATACTCTCATCCACATGGATTTTATGGGGAAAAAGAAAATATACCAAAATTCCATTGGAAATTCGCTGAGTACGCAGGTCTGCTGCGACGGGGGTATTATGTATGCCTATAGCCTATACACAATCCCAACATTTAAAACTAGTAATTTGCAAGTTCAAAATAAATGCTGTGGGTATAAGTGAATTTTAATCACAAGACTCGGTAATTAATTTCCATCTGCGGAATGAATAACCTCCGGTGCATCCCTAGATGCACACTGCACAATGCGCCCCCGCAGTGCACCGATGCACTTGTACAATGCAGCGCCCAGGGCACCAATCCCCAACGCAATCAATCTGCCATTGTTGCAATCGCGACCTTCGGCGAATGATTAGTGCATTACTGCCCCCATAAGAGACTGGGCCTGCGGTCGCGGCTGCAGCTGTGTTGGTTTTGGATTTGTTTTCTGACAAGCTGTGAAATTATGATTATTGAGGGCGAGTTAGATTCTACCGTATATTTAGTATTTTCTGTTTTGATTTTCCCGTTTTACATTAGTTTTTTATCAACAGTAGTTATAATAAAAAGTTCTATGTCATTTTACTATTTTGATAAAAGTTTTATGTTAAAATGAATTTAAATTCTTTATGCACTGATCCTATTTTCAGACTAAATCAAACCCACCCTTGAAATAACTTTTTTGATGATTATTTTATACTTCACAATAAATCCAGTTAACATAACCAATAAGTTTACTACGCGGACATTTAATTAGTATTTTTTCCTATTCTTTTTTTATTTTACATTAAAATGCAGTAATTTAAAATAATTTCAGGATTTTTCATGTTTTCGCCACTTATTCCATGTACTTAACTAGTTCTAAGATATAATTGACCATTATTATATGAGATTTCCCCTCATTTCCGCCCGCCGCCGCCGCGCCGCTCCACGTCGCCGCTCGGTGCGTTCAACTTTGTCGCCAGTATTGTGCACTGTTTTTGCGCAGCCTCACTCAATGGAGAGCGCAGCGGCGGACTGACAATCACTGCGACGGCGCAGAGAAGCCGCAGAATCAACAGCCGCAGAGCAAAGAGGGGGCATAAAAAGATAATGTAGAGACGGCAAGTCTATGCCCCGGCAAACTGGGGAATAAAAACCCCGGAGGCGGATTCCACTCATAAAATTCTTAACTGTATCAATAAGTTTTATGCACAACAAATATGAAATTACTATATTTGTTTTCTTTCTCGCAACAAATAAAGTGAACTCGTATGCAGTTAATGGCACAAACGGTCAGGAGGTGCAAAATTAAATACTAAAACTTTGCATTTTGTTTATATTTTCATAGATATTAGTTTGATTTATTACGTAACCTACGACAACTCCATAAAGCTTTTTAAAAGTAGCCTACTAGTAGTTTCCCAACAACCCTAGCCCCAGCCTCCTGCGCCCGCCATCTCGGTTCCCAGAAGTGGCGTGCTCGGCGATCACGCACCGTCCAACATGCAAATACAAATTGTTTCCAAACAGTAAAACAAAACACCCAAATTACAGCCTCCTCAGTTAATTACATCATTCATTTGTTGCACGAACTCCGAATGCATCGATAATATCCGAACCTCTCATATATTTCCACATCACCGCATGTATATTTTCACATTATTATCAACTCGTTTGGTAATTATTCGAGCTCGTAATTCCCTCTGTTTTTTCCGACTTGGATGGGAACTGATGGTTAATTATCGCCTCACGAATGGCAAAGTCGCCGTGGAGATTCCAATCTCCGGAGATGCCGCCGATACGGCGATGAGGCAGTCGGGCTGCATGACACAGGGACACGTGACGGCTAATGTTGGGAACATCGTGAAGTGAACATTAAAATAACTTTCATTTGCAGTAATTGACCATCAGTTCGTCCTCTACAGTTCCAGGCTTTAGTCTGTCCCTGCTTATGTATCACCTTACCGCACTAGCTTTTCCCAAAAAATTATTCGCTAAAATGTTCTCAAAAGTTTTAGGTTGGGTTTTCTTCTGTTGGGGCCCCGAATTCTATACCTCATGATCGGGCATAGTAATTAGGCCTTCACAAGTCTTGTACAGAAAATAAACCCCTAATATGTGTAGGCCTAAATAAATTAAAATTGGTGTAACAGGTAATTATATCATGATCATTAGTTAAATCGCTAAAAGTAATATAGGCAATATTATTTCTGTTACATCGTTCGTCCATTATGGTGCTACAAGTAGGCCTACACAACATGGAAAAGGATAAATGTTATGAAATATTCAGTTGATAATAGATCTTCAAAAGTACTTACATAGAGAACAGTCGTATAATTGAAGGTTAAATTAAGAATAACTTCATAATGTTAGACAACCGAATCAATTTATAGTTAATATTCTTGTATGATTTTTTTTTATAACTTGACGAGTTAATTGAATGACACCTTCACAACTTGCTGCACCTGTTGAAGGTCCTTTTTCAGGCTTTTAACTGCATTAGTGTTATAACTGTATCACTTGACATAAGGTGGGCTACAGCTATGTAAACCATTTAGTAATTTTCTTGACCAAAGTTTATCATAACCATAGTAACAACAAAATAAATTAAATAAAAAATTTACTATAATTTAAAATTACAGACCTGCATTTAATATAAAAGTAAAGTAAATATGATTGTTTTAAAACCATCCCGAATGCTTACTGTACCGAAGTTGCAACAACCTTGGCCGACTTCTCGACAGTGGATCCTAATCTTCTGGAAACATTTATAAGGTAAAATGTAAAGCAATAGAAATATTCGTTATAATGTATGACATAGACTTGTCTGATTACATAGTAATGTAAAAAATTGTTTAGTCATCAGTTGAAAGGATATCTATCTA
The DNA here is from genome assembly GCA_030545055.2 of Neoaliturus tenellus. Taxonomy (NCBI): domain Eukaryota; kingdom Metazoa; phylum Arthropoda; class Insecta; order Hemiptera; family Cicadellidae; genus Neoaliturus; species Neoaliturus tenellus. The sequence goes on along the minus strand of JAQYXR010001318.1, from coordinate 16,871 downwards.
TATATATAATTCCGTAAGCGAATCGGTCCCCACGAAATATCTCGAGTTAGAAGAAAGGTAGGGTAACGTATGATGGCTCATTTTAAAGCTTGAGGTCCAAGGACGTAAGGAAAAATATCAGAATTATCCAAATTTACCTGGGCTTCACCCCAATGGACCTTGAAGTTCCAATGTTAATCTAATGGGAAGAAGTTTTTATATCTGCACGTGAGATTAAGCAGATGCTCCAGTGTTATCACAAACTCAGCTGGTTATTGAGCAGATATTTTGAGTTAAGATAAACGTATTGTTATAACTTTTTAAAATTGGCAATGCACTATATACAAAGGGAGAACACTAATAGTCATGAACGGATTACGGATCCTCAGGAGATTTCATCTTCATGACCCCATCTCATTGAGGAAACAGGAGTGGAATAATTGGTATACTCACCATAAAAATATAAAATAAAAGTGTTTTAGACGTGGCAAGGTTCATATAATGGTTAATTGTCTTTACTCAGTGAATGTCGTTTAGTTATTACGTTACTGCTTTACATATTGGCTATTTAGTAGATAGAGTTGAAGAGTTGAATCTCTTTGTTGTGTGTTTGTTTATTTTCAACTGAATCATTAACTTATATGTAAACTACTAACATTGGATAACCTCCGCATGAGGAATATTTTGTTTTGGTTTTATCTATTCTCTGCTTTTTTCTTTACGTAGGTCTTAGGGAAACAATAAACGCCCGTTAATCCATAAAGACGGGGAGCTTTTCATGTAAATGATAGTGTGCTAAAACCAATAATGTATCAATCAGTGTTCTACTTCATTGACGAACAGACAAAATAGACTACAACTAAAGTACGGGGGACGTAGGTGGCACGGAGGGTAAGGGGGCATGGGGACACAGGGGAGACATGGGGGAAACAGGGGAAACGGCAGGGGTACAGGAGGGCAAAGAGTTACGGGAAGGGACGGTGGGGATGGCAGCACGGGACCATGGGGAGTACAGGAGGTTTGGGGATATGGGGGCACGAGGGGTCTCGGTGGCACTGAAGGCAGAGGTTCATGAGGGGCACGGTGGAGGCATGGGCAACATAGCACAGGGAGGAACGGCGAGCATGGGGGCACGAAAGCCTGGAGGGTACGGGGGTACGGGGGCACAGGGGCGGGGGCACCCTGGGGAGACATGGAGATGCACTGTGGCACAGGACGGCGGTGTTGCGGGGCACAAGGAGCACTAGGGGAAACGGTGGCAAAGAAATGGGCATGAAAGGCACGGTTGCCACGAGGAGTAACGTCGGTCATGAGGGTACGGAAACATAGGGTGCCCGGTATCGTGTGGAGGTGTGGGGTTGGGAAAGCACAGTGGGCACTAGGGGCGTCGGTGGCACGAGATACGGGGGGCAGATGGATATTGGGGGAGGCTTGGGGGACATAGAGGGCATGGGGAAGAGCGCATGGGGGTGGGCATGTGGGCACGCAGTAAAACGATGGGGGCGGAGGCATGAGGGCACGAGGGTGGTTGGGGGCACTGGGGGTTTGTGGGGCATGGGGATATAGGGTGCACGGGGAGCAATGTTGGGCATGGGGCACAGGAGTATGGTGGCATGGTAATATGAGCACAAGGGTAGGGCCTACTAGAGACGTCGTTGGCACGGAAGTTGGTTAGGTATGGGGGGGGTATTGGGTAGGAATTAGGAACATAGGGGGCACGTGGGTCACGGATAAGAACTATGGGCATATGTGCAGGGGAGAATGGCTGGCACAGGGGCATGAGGGGGTAAGGGGGAACAGGGGCATGGGGGTACTTTGGCCCTGGAGCATAGTGGTTACAGGAAACACAGGTTTGAAGAGGTGAACGAGAGCACGGGGAACATGGGGTCACGGCGAGTGTGAGGGAATGGGGGGGGGGGGGCACATGCGTGCAGGGTGAAGGAGTGGACATTATTATTAATTGGCTTATGTTGTATTGAACTATTTGATTTATTTGAATTACAAACTCATCATGAACATGTGTAAGATTAAAACTATTTTTACCACATTCGGTAGTATAATAGTGCAACAATTTTTCATTTTTCACAAAATAGATTACTGTAATTTAATAAGGGGGAAATTATTGGTAAATTACTGATTTGATACAGCCAAAAAGTTTAATCAAGATTAGTAAATACTGTATTTTATTAGAAAGCCCAAACGTGGAAATTCACGCTACAGATTGAGAAAATTACATTAATACTGCAAGGAGGTGATAAATTAAAACTTATTTTTTGCACATCACCATTTTGATTTTTAGGGGCCTTTGCCCCTACACGCCACTAGTTTAAATTAATTTGAAATGACGAATCCATTTCACAAAGATCGATCACTCATTGCAAATAATTTGGAATTTTTTTGATAGCTTCTGGTGTAAACCGATTTCCAGAGTCACAGGTCGCTGTCGATCATATTTGCAAACGTTTCGGTGACACAAACGTTCTCCATCTTCAAATAATAAACTACACAAGGTACACCATAAATAAACTAAACAAGGGTACACATGTAAAGCAATCATTTATATTGATTTGAAATAAAAGTTTTAAATCTATACTTATTTAAAGCCGCGTCCGCACTGGCCGAACATGTTCGCCGAACAAAGTTCTTCCGAACTTTTGTTTGTTCGTTGCTAACCTTTTAGAATGTAAATCATATGGCCGGTAATTGTTCGTTAGGAATGTTTGTTGATTTTTAGTGTTCGCCGAACAAGTTCGCCACGAATGTTCGGCCAGTGCGGACGCGGCTTAATACGCTAAGGGGTTTTTTGTCTTGAGAACTCCTCCTACAATTTTCAACCGATTTTCAAGTTTTTTGTGTCATTGGATAGGGCTTGGTCTGTAGTTGTTTCCACCAAAAATTGATGAGAATCGGACTGAAAATAAAGGGGCTATCTACCATTGAAATCTAAAAGTTTACCATTTAAATAAACATTTTTTTTTAACTCTTTATTTTGGCCAAGTGACAAAATGCCATGACAAGCCCTCAATTGGAATAAAATTATGATTTTAAAAAACTAAACAATAGAAATTTTACCACAAAACAATCAAATAACAAAAGAATCAAATATGGATATTTTCACTTTTGATAAATTCAAAGATAACGTCCAAAACTTCAAAATTTTCATATGATAAAATAGATAAAATATTACAAGGAAGTTCCACTTTCAATTTCGTTAAATCTTTGATCATTTTCTTCCTTTTGTCTTCATTAAAAAGCATGCATGCAAAAAGTAGATGGTCAGGTGTAGCAGAGTCTTGAAGACAATCACAGACTTGACTGTTGGACAAATTAATACGATAAAGATGATTCCTGGAAAAAGTATGACCACATCTTAATCTGCAAAATAGTGTGACGAATCTACGGCTCCTATTACAATCATAAAACCAGGGAAGAGTAACGACACAAGGTTTTAGTATGAAAATCCTGCTTCCTTTAAACGCACTAGAAATTTCCCATTCCTCTTGCCATTTCTTGTAGGCATTTCTCCGGAACAGGGGTCTGAGGTCGAGAAAGGATGGGTGGTAGGACGAATTGTAATACGTGGCACACTTTGCAGCATGATCCGCTTTATCATTTCCTTCTATCCCTGAGTGTCCAGGTATCCATACAAAAACAATTTTGAAGCCTTTTGCAGACAATTCAAATATTTTACTTTTGATTTTGATAATTGTTGGATGGGAATTGAAATTCATTTTCAAGTTCCCAAGGGCCGTGATGACGCTTTTAGAGTCCGATAGAATGACAGATTTTTTATAATTTTTTGTTTCAATATAATACAGGGCATGATGTATGGCAATCGCCTCTGCAGAAAAGATGGAGAAGTTATGATTAATAGTAAAAGATATAGTGCAGTTTTCACGAGAATCAACTAAAGCACACGAGGTAAAATGTGTATCCATATTCTTTGAAGCATCAGTGTAAATGCGATTGAATTCAGTCCAGTATCTATTCATATATTGAGAAAATTCTTCCTTAATACATACAAAATCCGAGCTTTTACAATGAAGGTGGTATGTCTGTACATTTACTAAAAGAGCATTGTAATCTATGTGAAAAAAATTGTTGTAAAGATTATATAATGTGTTCCTGGTTATAATTCGGTTATCAATCATATACCTATAGCTTTTAACTAAAAGAGGGATTCCTTTCTTTTCCCAATATGGGAACTGAACACAGGATCGATTGAGTTGATCAATTTGTTTTTGTAAAGGATGAAAAGGCACGGAAAATGTTTTTAACAAATATCTATCACTCAGAAGCTGTCTTCTAAGGTACAACGGAATAATGTTTGCTTCCACTTCCATGGCATTACAAGGTGAAGATCTCATTAGACCTAAACAGCTTCTGATAGCCCTGTATTGTATTTTATCAAGTTGACAAATAATATGTTTAGAAGCATTACCATATATGAAACATCCAAAGTCCAAAACTGATCTTATAAGGGACTTGTACAACATTAACAACGTTTGTGGATCCGCCCCCCAGTAACAAGTCGAGACCGACCTTATTATATTTAGTCTTCTATTACATTGTTCTTCTAATACATTTATATGTTTCTTCCATGAGAGTTTGCGGTCAAATGTGAGACCTAGAAACTTCTGTTCCTGAACACACGAAATGGGGCTGTTATTGTATAAGATATTGAGAATAGGAAGAACATTTTTTCGTGAGAACACACAAACCGCAGATTTCGATACTGAAACTTCTAGCCCTCTATGCCTACACCAATAAATAAACATTGGGATTGAATAAAACATTTTAAACATACGTTAATAATCAGCTGTAAGTACGTGTAGTTTTGGTGATTAAAGAGATTCACAATATTGGATTGGTAGAATGTCATTGATTTAGAGCTAAAAGTAACTTTTGTATTGTATTAAAATAAATTGTTCGATTTCGAGCAACACCTATACTAGTCAATATATTTATGCTTAATGCTTTGCTGAAATTTTAATCAAGAAATTAAAACATTGTTTTGCAATGACTGTTTCTCTTGTTCTTCTATTTTGGTAGTCTACCGATTGCGGTGATCGCGACAGAAAATGTAGCCTACATAAATTGAGGAAACTGAAATCTACGTCCGATCCGCCTGTCAAGGACAAAAAAATACAATTACTTATACGAATCATTATTTTTTACCCCAAACAAAGCAATCAAACACTATTGGCAAAATGGTACCGAGGAGATATAGTTTTTTTTTTTAGTACAATTACATCATTTTGACAATTTAATAGCCAAATAGTACTTACGAAATACCTGTACCCAGTCAAAGACGAAAGGTAATGTTTTCAAAGTGAACAAAAATGTTTAGCCTTTGTTAAATGTATAAGTTGATCATAGTACAGTACAGACTATAAATATAGTTACAGTAAAATAAATAATTTCACAAAAAAACATCGAAAAGATAGGCTAAGTATGTCTATATTGAATATTCGAGTGTCAGCTACGTTTAAGAAATACTACGACTAAGCCATGAACTCACCTTAAATCTAAGAAATAAAGAAGAATCAAAATAAGATCCGATCCGAGAAGAAACTGACCGTGCACGTGTTCATCTAGATCGGGGTTAAAAGCCATTTGGAAAATGATCCCAAGGCCATTTGTGGAGGCAACCATAAATCCGTGGTTGTAGATTGGTGGGGCGATACTCGGCGGCATGCTCGAGATTGGTATCTTTATTGGAGCTACCGGCGAACGGCCGAGTGGAGCAGAGGCGGTAAATCATGCCGGAGAATTACGATATGCGGCCAGCCGACCGCTGTAACTGGCGGGGAACTGGAGTGCGGGCAGCTACCGTGCTGCAGGTACGGGGATGTGGGGAAGATGCTGGGTGGTTGAACGTAGAAATAGAGGGTGTGATGGAATAGGAGGTGAACTCAAAACTCAAACTCAAACTCTCTTTACTGTCACAAAAAGTTTTGTACTCAGAAAATGCTATAAAAAAGGAGATGTCGTCAAAATAATTTTAACATAAAATAACCAAAACAGGCTTTGTCACCACTGAACATCAGAGAGAGGTGTAAGGAAATGAGACTCAGAGGAATCAAGAAGTGTAGAAATTGTTCGTGGAGTAAATAGGTAACCAGACTGTAGAACACATGAAGCTAAAGTGAAAAACTGTGTCAATAAAAGATGATGGAGGTAATGTGCCCTACACAGGAATCAGAGTTTTACTGACATTCAACCACAAGTATCATTTGACAATAGTGCTAGTTGTACACGTTCGTCTGCTATCAGATGACGTCATTTTGGTTGCTCTGCGTTGTGTTTTCTGTTTACCACGCAGGTTAAAAATATCTGCGACAATTGACGATCGCGCCGATGTGAGATTCTTTGGTAGTAAAATTTTGAATCACAAAAAAATGTTTCAAAATAAATGTGTTTATGGTGAAAATCTAATGACTGATGGAATGATGTGAAAGTGAGTAAAGCGTTTTCATGTGATGATGACGATGAATCTTAAAGTGGTTGGATTTCTTGTGTGCTAGATTCAACGTGGACATCAGTTCGGAACTTATGAATTCCTTAACAACTTTCGCACCATGCCATCCGCCATTGCATTTTCACCATAAACATAATTCAAAAACCAGTTTCTGTCGAGCATTATTCATGGATAGTAAAATTTGTATACATTAAGATAGAGCACCTTGTCTATCCGAGAGCATCTCGTCAATAGTTTCTACCAGCCGAGATTCGTCAGTATCGCTTCGTCATGGTAGCTTAGCTTCATCACAGTTCCCCATAGTCAATTTAATTTCATGCATCAGCTAAGTAGGTAGTGTTTTATGCTGGATCCAGCCAAGTTTGATCTCCTCTACTCCCAGACCACAGGTAATGTCCAGCGCCCCGTCCCCGGCCCTGGTCCCCGCCCAGGTGTGTCGGCCTCGTCTGTGAAGTCGCCGCCGCCGCCGGACCGGAACTGACAAATGCGGGGCAACAAAAACCCGAGAAAGACAATGAGAATAAAACAAACTCTTTGGAGTGAGAACACTGTATTCCACAAACACCGCCGCCGAGCCGCCTCAACCACGGCCGCCTTGAAGTCTAAATTGCCAACGAGGTTTTATGACTTGATTTTGCAACATAATTTAGAGCAAAACATAAAGAAGTTATGAAATTAAAGTATCTCTTCGTCGGATATTGGATGGATCAAAATTTCAAAACCCATTTATACTGAATCTATGCCTAAAGGTAGATAGCCTACATACATAAGGATAACATAGAGTCTATATTTTTTAATAATTTCCAATAATTGGAATTTTTGTAGAGAGAACCACGCAAAATATTACATAATTTCCCAAAAATTCAAGTATACGAGTATTTTTACTTATTGCATATTTTACACAATTTTCACACCCAAAATTCAGTTTGAGCCTAAACAAGCAAATGGTGGAAGTAATTTTAGATTTCCCCAACAATTTCTGCAATGATGTCTCAGTTGTGGCTTAAACCTCTGCACTTTTCTGTAGCACAACCACCAACCAAGGTCTAAGGGTCATCAGCTTATATCTTCCTATAGTCTGGACCTTCTTCACCTACTGTTTTATGGTGTAATAAACCTTGGAAAGGTGTAGGCCTATGTGGATGAGTACATATTTTTCCATTAACCACTTTCTATCCTGATAAGATGTTAAGCTTATGGTCAATAGCTTGTGACCTAGAACTCTCCATGATAACATTATCCATCGAACTGGTTCACTAATCAATATCCAACGTACAAAATACAAGACTGGAATATACTTCACACAAGATTTTTCGTATAATGCAAATAAATTGTTTCACTAGTATTCTCTAAAGGAAAGTGAATTACTTAGAACATTCCCCTCTTTAACAATGACACATAAACGTAGAAATTAACATCTCCGCCTTCTCACACCAAAACACCCACACATCACTGGGGTACTCCTTTTGCCATGCTTCAAAGATCCACGGATACATGAACCATCTCCTCCAACAATTTCGACTCACACCCTGTTCCTCCCTCTTATCAGGTGTACCATCGCGTTGCCCGTGACTCAGACCGCTGCACCGTGGGTCGCGGGAGATTTACCGCGCCGGAGCCCGGTAGCCGTGTAGGCGCTGCGGCAGTTTACATGCAAATCACAAATCACCTCCGCCTAATGGCTCATTGTCCCGCACTCGTGAGCTCGTTAGATGGCAGCACCGTCCGATCCGACGGATACATTGTCGGCCGGGTGTTCGGTTTCGAAATTGATACGGCCTATCGCGCCATCGAAAACAAAAAATGTCTCTCGACTCCCAAACTGCGGGTAATGTAAAGGTTGGCTTATCACATCTCCATAAGGTTTATCTGACGGCGTGTATGTTAAACATTTCTTTATGCAAATTTAGTGTCACTTGTCCACAAATGCAGTATATTAAAATCTGAGAGAGTTTTTTTTTAAATATATTTTTTATAAAATAGTAATTTACCTTAGTATTTAAAAGCACAATTACACATCAAACAACGCGTGTTTGCTTTGAAATTTGAGTCTAGTAACATATTCAAAGGATGGCATTTTACTCAAAAAAGATGTAGATTAACTAATTTGTCAATACAGTTTTTGTTACAGAACACGCATTAGCTCCCTTTTCATATAGCATTGAAAGTTTCAATGAGATGTTACAGAACTGAGGACTGATGAGAAAAAAGTTCTTTATTGCTGTTTTGTTTTTATTGAAAAAATCAAAACTACCCCACAATTTTCTAGCTAGGGGCACATTTGAATACAAATTTACTGGTTTAAAAATGTTGATCCAATCTTTGAGTTGTATTATACGTTTAATTGAGTTTTAGGTCTTACAATAGAAACATTTTTATTTGTGTGTACCCAACAGTAATCTTTTAAATCTGCATAAATTGGGGAGGAAATTATAATCAAGTTTATGGATAAGTAGTGTTTGTAGCGAAAAACAGGTTGTAAAAAAAGTCAAACCTAATGATAACGGACTTTGGAATGCCGGACAAGGCTGTGATGAGACTTATTCGTTTTAAAAATCATTAAGTAAGACACTTAATTAAACAAATCTGCCGAGGAAAAACTTGATCAGTCCCATAAAATCGAGAAGTAATTAAATCATGCTTTACCATCTATGTTATTTAATAGCTAGGAAAATTTTAAAAGGAATTTTTAACTGAAATTAAAATGTTAAAAGCCTAAAAATTTTAATGAAAAAGTTTGTAAGTATAAGACGAGTGTAGCTTTTTTGTTTTTCTCCGTTTCTTAATTAGTTAGTTTTGCTAACCACCAAACCAAACGATAGACAAATATCACTTTAGATTATTTGAATTTTATAAAGTTCAAATATAAGGTAATAAAAACGATAAATGACAACACATTTCACTTTGTAGAACAGGGAATCGCCGGTAAAACACATGGTGTAAACCACAATATAGTATATTTCGTCACTAGTCCGGAAAGTGGTCGTTATCGGTGCAAGATCGAGTTTCAAGTACGAGGCGAAGCAGAATAATTGAATTCGATCGAGCACCGATATAGGCCTACCACTTTCGGGCGAGTAACGAACAGTACTTTTCATCATACCACCTTTAATAAATATACAGTTTGGATAAAAATTAATAAATTTTAACCTATATACCCCCTCTTACGTTGTTATTTGTTTATCTTGTATTTGAACTATTTACCATTATTTACAACTAAACAATCAGCTGTTTGACATTATATATCGGAGTCAACGAGGTTTAAGTTACTGTAAGCAGAATAGCAGCGCTAGTGGTGTCAAACATTGGAAGTTTTTTCCGGCCTAGTCCCGAAAACCACTGTTTCGAGGACTAGTCCCGAAATAGTAGTTTTCATCACTAGGAGCAAAAGTGGGTCTTTTTGGTGCGCAATCGTGTTTTAAAAACGAGGCGCAGCCGAGTTTTTAAAAACGATTAAGCATCAAAAAGACACTTTTGCTACGAGTGATGAACAACGTTTTTTTATCATGATGGGAAATTAGACTTTTAATCGTTAAAAATATTAACTATAAAGTTGTATTTTCGAGGTTATATTTACAAAGTAAGTAATATGTAGTGTTTACATTTCTGTTATTTACAAGCAATGCTCTTTATAACGTATGAATTTCAAAATTCTGCTCCTTAACATTAATATGTATTCTAATATACTTAGCAAACAGCTGACTTTTCAGTACTAGGACCTAAAAAATTCTCCTGATGATTTTTCAAGTCCTAGGACAAAAAAGAATCGGGTTTGGTACTATTAAGAGAGCAAAAAACAGGCTGATTTCGTGCAGAATGATAAAAACTTTGTATACCAACACGTTTATCCAACCCACCGGGAATCAACTAGTTTCGATCACAGCTGACCGTTTCGAAAACAACTATTATCGCAATGGTATGATGAAAAGTATTTTTCATCATACCATTGCAATAAACGTTCAGCGGTCACGGACAATTCGTTTGACGGTGACAGACGTCTCTGTTTGGCGGATACGAGCATCTTCGATCAGCGGACATGACGTCTCCGTTCGGTGGGCGATGGTCGTCTCCGTTCGGCGGTGATGGTCGTCTTCGTTCGTTGGATACGAGCGTCTCCGATCGGCAAAAACGGATGTCTCCGTTTTGCGAACACGGACGTCTTTGTTCGACAATCACAGACGACTACGTTCGGCGAACACGGACGTCTCCATTTGGCGGGCATTAGCGTCTTTTAATTTCGATTAATGAAAAATCACTCATTTTTCGGAAATTCCCGTATAATTTCCGCATTTTTCACGCCGATAAAAATTCCCGTATAATTCCCGCAATTCCCGTTGCGTGGACACCCTGAAAAAAGTACGGGAACGCCGTTCCGCCGCGTTCCCCCTGAAATCGAGCACTGGTTTTTACTATATGTTATATACTGTGTTTTGGAAAACTAAAATTTCACGACTTATGCTGTAACGTATTCGATTTATGACGAGGCAGTATGATTGTAGAATTGTATAGAATTATTTTTAAGAGCATCTGGCGCATTTTAATGTCCCACCGAATACACACCGTTAGGCCTACCTATTTCATAGTGAATGACGAAGAGATTCCTTAAATAATGTCCTAAATAAATTTGTTTTTGCTCAAAATATCACAACTTTTTCCCAAAAACTTTCAAAATACTACTTCCAACACTAAATACTAACTTTCAACAGCTATAGTAAATATTTTTGTAGAGTTTTTTTCTATGCTCTATTACCTGCAATGATTTTAGTTCAACGTACTTCTCGTAAAGTAAAATACCAAGTTATATCCTTCATATTTAACAATCTGAAATATAATAAAATAACTGATATAGCCTAAATTTATAAGTAGATAAATACACGATAAAATAACATGGAACCATTACGATTGTTTTAATAAATTAAAATGCAAACAACAGTGGAATTAATGAATAATTTTAAAAGAAAAAAAGGGAGTTTATGATCGGCATTATTTTATTTGTTGCAGTAGCATAACGTTTTGCCTACTCTGCCTATACAAGGTATCTAACCTAAGAGTCAATGGAATGAAAACAAACTCTTAGTAAAAGTTAATCCCATGTTTAAATTCAAAACATATTACGTCATCTTTGAGGGATGAGCAGAATTAACCAACTTTCGTTACCATAGTACCACCCACACCTATGTGTAGTCCTTACATCACGATGAGGACCGACAAGAATACAGTAATTACACCTGTCTCAGACAGGCTGTCTGTAAAATTAGTCTTAAGTGATTCTTTACTCAGCTAAAAATGCGCTTATCTTGAAAGTAGCCTACGATACTTGAAATATTCTCCAAAGAAAATTGATCATAATTGTTTTGATAATGTAACAAGAACAGATTATCTTGATGGCACTTAACCATAATACTTCTAAATGGAGTTATTAAGCGCTCCAAACCGCCTCTCGAGGCAGAACGAGCCACTTAATTTTGCGGCTGTCCTTGTCTCCGATGTAATGCTATCTCATTAGCGTGTCATTTCACATTGATTCGCCTCCCGTTTGTTATTGACTGTTTTTTCGATCTAACAACATAGCAGAAAATATACCTTGTGTCTGAAACCCCTCATGTGACCACTTTGTGAAAATATGTTATTTAAAACCATACGTACTTGAGTTTTGATTTTATAGGTCTTCAATTATTCATTCAATCGTTTTTACAAATAGACATTTCTATTTCCAACAATACGTACCAAATCTTTAGAGCTTTTCCCAGTAATTTGCTTAGACGTAAATGAATTTAGCAAATTAGGTTCAATTAAGTTATTCCAATCTACCCAATAATATTTAATAATATTTAAGGAAATTTATTTTGCATCGACTTTTTTCAATATCATTCGTACCGTCCTCCACTGAATTCACCACATGTTGCTAAAAAATAATTCTCCTAATAATAACTCTACTATTCTTTCTGAATTTAAAACTCATAGACGGTCTGGATTCATCAGTGTGTAACAAAATAAGCTTTTTATTCTATGGATTCAAGACAATCAGTTGTACAACTTTAACGATGCCGAACGGCCAAAAGAGTTTTTAGCCCAAAACAACAAAGCGCGAACCCTCCTTTCAACAGTCATCCGGGTTAGGTTACAATGGAACAAAAATATGTTTATTCAAAAAGACAAACCGCCATGGGACAGCGCCGTTTGGCGTGGATTTGCCGTTTTGTGCGCGGCACGCGCCGCTGCGCCGGCCCTTGCGCCGAATTTGCCACATTCGGCGGCCCCTGTGAACTACGGTGCCGCCATTGTGTATGGATGGCGCCACCGCGGCGCCTGCTGGATTCGGAATTGCACCATAAGCGCTCAGTAGGGCCTAAGTACCGGCGAAACTTAAGCTCTTCGTTGTTCAGTAACAGGATCCCGTGGGCTTTTGTGGGGGAAGGAGCGGTGTTTTGTGTTCTGTGTTGAGGTTAGATCGTAAAAGAACCAGACTCATGAAACTGAAAAATCGGATTTTTAGGAGAAAAATATTTTTGTAGTGCTTAAGGCCCATTGTAGGCCTAAGCAATATAGTCAGAGCAAGTCGTCATCGTTGAATCTATAGATGTATATCAATAGCACAAATACCCCTGTCGCAGTAGGTCTGCATACTCAGCGAATTTCTATTTCTCAGCAGATTTTTTGTATTTTATTATTCCCTCATAAACCCCATGGGAGTGAGTACGTAGTTTTGCGACCATATGAGTTTAATAAACAAATATAATTTAAACCCTTCTTATTGAATGTTCATATACCAAATTTAATAAAGTTCTGGTATTTTTCATTTTCCCCATTAACACCATGGGGGTGAGTACATAGGGTGGCCACCATACAGGTTTGTAAGATAAACTCTACGTTGTGGTATATACCAAATTCTATCAATCTATGTCAATAATTAAGCATGATAGAGGATGTTGTTGATTTCCCATACGAATAACATGCGAAAAGTATTTTCTCTAAGCTAAGTTAAAAATTCAAAACACTTTTTTGTTTCAAGCTCATTTAAATGGTGTAAGTTTCAATTGATAATTTTTGTAAATTAGGGTCCAAAAAGCCAAAACCTCATTTTGCCTCTTTTGAAACCTCATAAAACCTCGATCCCAGAACCCAGTTACAGTATGTTGGTTACGCTGGTTCCATTCATTTAGAGAGTTCTGAAGTACAACTCTGTTCAGCAGTAGGATATCAGATATAATTCTGTTAGTTTATTTAATGTGATAAATTTAAAAACCTCAAAAGAAATAACTTATGTACAGCACTTCTAGATCACCTACTTTAAACAAATGCCCTAGTTTAAACACACCCGGCAGAAAATGGGCCCAAGATTACAGTGGTCGCTAAACCCAACCCGTCAAACGGCAATGATCGCCGCCCATACGCATTCTCATTATTGCTAATTCCCTGCAATTTAGTTACCCTAGTTTCCAGCGATGAAGAAATTCAATCTCGGCTTTACCTTTTTTTTAGGTCTTCCTGGTTTTCAATGGGGTTTTCTCATTTTTTACCAGCAGAGTAATCGTTCGGGCGAGTTATGTAAGTCAGTGGAATGTGTAAAGTACAACATCTCAATAACTTGTATACAAACAAGCATCCCTGGGGGCCATCGGACCTTACACCATAACCTATTGACTGTATCGCCTCTACAACAGCACAGGTTCTTAAGATACTGGCGATCAAGATAATATTAAATGTATACAGAAAGACTATAATATTTTTCATATAAAATAATAAAATTTTCGTTACCATGGTAAAAATAGTTATAATATCTAATAACGGCTTCCAAAGGAGCTTAATTTGCACATTACATTAATTTGCAGCTCACACTCTGCCAGTTGTTACCAAATTGTTTCTTTTTGCTAGATTTTTCATTAAAATATTAATTGTAGCCTACTTTTAGAATCGTTTAGGTAAGGCATTTTTTAACAGTAAAAGTAAAATAATATATTAAATATTATAAAGAATAGGGCCTACACGTTGAATATTTTTTTGTTCCATTTTTTATGATGTGGTTGAAACTGTTTATGAATTATTTTACTTAGCAAAATAAAAAGAATTTAAAAAGAAAAAAATATTTTTACTTGTGACTACGTACCTTTCACGAAGCCTGTCCGGTCATACCCAGACCGCTGACATAGGAATGTAAAGGTGAGTAATCAGTGTAAAGACAAATGCGCCTAAATGTGACGCCATCGAGTGACATATGAGGTCAGAGTTGAACTCCTGACAGGCCCGCGGGGCCGTGGGGAGGGATGGAGGGGGGAAGAAATATGACCCGCGACTAATTCATTACCACGAGTTTATCCGGTGTCAGTGATGGAGCGGCCATCTAGCGTTCATTAGGGGAAACACCTGAGCGCTCAGAGGTGGCCACGAGATGAGAAGACATAAAACATCTCCAAAGTTGATTATTAGAAATGTTATTTGAAAGTTTTGCTTGAACTTTTAGAAAAATTAATCTCAGGTTTTAACCTTTGGACTGAAACTTTTAATAATATTTTCATAACGGCGTTGAAACCATGGTTACAGTATTAATAAAGGGTTGAAAGCGATTAAACACGTAAACACTCTAAGTATTCTATTCTCTTCACCAAAAGGTCAGCGACGAGAAAGGTAGGAGCAGTAAGGGTATTAAGCCATTAAATCAATTTACTTGCTCTACTTGACACTCTTAAACACTTTCAAATCTAACTACACATAACTTCGCAAACTCAAGTCAAAATATTAATTGCTCACTTGGCCAAGATCTGAGAATCCGTGGGAAAGGTTCATTACACATCCACTTCGTATTTTCAAAGCAATAACGACGGTCCAGCAGCGGGGCGATCGTGACGGCGTGACGCCCCGTGGGCCAAGAAGCGCTGCGTGTGGAAAATTTCAGTAGCGTGAACAAAAGATTGTGCTGGAGCTCCCAGTGGTAATTTGGTATCCGGTGGTGGCTGCAGCGGTAGCAGATGGGGTCACGTACACGGTCGGTAGCTGGCAGGAACAAAGGCTGACCACCACCTGATTGGAGGCGAGAGTTTAATCTGTTTTGGAACTCTGGTTTCGGCAAGAGCTCGACTTGGAATTGGGAACTAAATTGAAGCGAATAAAAGTGGCCCGAGATCCTAGCCCTGTGGGCGCTGGATTTTACGTTTTAGAAGAATGATACGTACATTTAGGGTTGACCGCAATTTACATACCCTACAATGAATTAGCTGAGGGTACTTGCACGGTGTAATTGGAATTGTCAGTAATGAGGACAAATCTAGCCCGTTGCTATATAGTAGCCCTAATGCTTTCAAAGTCAGCCCAGCAATAGCATAAAAAGCATACATAAGTCGAAACTTATAGTTGTAGTTGAAGAACACAGTGAAAGTTAATAGTGAACTATTCGCTTATGGCCAAAAGATTTTCAATGATAGTACTCAATATAGTACCTACGTAAATTATAACAGGATAGGCCCTATACATTATGAAATAGAAAGTAAAAACACAAAATGGTTCAGAGCTGGAACCTCTTATTCCAACCTTAGGTAAACTTTGCTAAAGTTTTAAAGCTCTTTAGTCGATCAAATTACGTATTAAACAAAGAAAATCGTTCCTAATCCTTCATCCAACACACTTTATAACCACCATACCCCATCACGCCCAGACCTTTACTATTTATACCCGCTGCTACCTAGCCGCAGCACACCTCCACCACCGATCATGAACGTGACCCTGCGTACGAGCAATAATCCCGTCACACGCGGCAGACACACGGTCGTGGCCCACAAGGTAGCATCAAGGGCCCATTACATTGCCGTCTACCATAACCAGCTACTTGATCGTAAACTCTTAAAATTTTCTATTACAAATGCAAATAATTCTAAAAAACATCATTCAAACTTAATATAAGACGACCTTCTAATTCTGCAGATTTAATCCAGTCATTGTTAACTTCAGGAAAAATTATATTCAAGATATTCTATACAAAGTCTCTTAACTACTAAATAGTTTTCTCGTACCGCACTTACAAAGACAATGTATCGAGCAACACATTACTTATTACCTCATAACGGCAAACACCGTTTTTACAAAATACATACTTTTCTCGTACCTCACACAAAAACATTGTATCAAGCAACTCATTTATTTATTATCTCTCAACGGTAAACACCATTTTTGCAAAATACATATACAAAGCACTTTACACTAACTACTTTTAAATACAATAATTAACAGTTTAAACTACAATTCAACTAATTAGTACATATAACATGTTAACATGTTATTACAAGAAGTGTGATACATGAATGGCCAAACAACAGGGACATGAGCTGGAAAAATAATGACTAAAACATGGACGACAATTGATCACAGATTTATTTTGCCAATAAATAACTTGAAAACTGAAAGAGATGGATAAATGCAT
>JAQYXR010001317.1:19804-35668 GCA_030545055.2 Neoaliturus tenellus | reverse complement strand
GTACCACCTGACAATGCAGTAAGACCCAGTGAAGAATATGAATTACAAAGATATAGATATAATTTCCAAGGGTTGACTTACCCAGTGGCTTTGAAGGACATCCCAAAGTTCGAAAAACAAAACCATGGAACATCTGTTAATGTTTTTGGTTTGGACAGTTTGAATAAAGTGTACCCATTGCGTGTGGTGAAGAATGAACTCCCAGATCATACAGACTTATTACTACTTACAAAAGGTGATGTTTCCCACTATGTATGGATTAAAAAATTTGAAACTCTTGTTAGTAATCAATTATCTAAAAATAGAAATAAGAAGATAATTTGTAAAAGATGCTTTAATTTTTGTGAAGAAAGAAGAGAAGGAAACGAATGGTTACAAGAGCATAAAAAACTATGTAACAACAACTATGAAGCAAAAATTATCTTACCGTGTGCAAGTAAGGCAGAGTTAAAATTTGAAAAAATCTCCCATCAATACCGGATTCCCATTGTTGTCTATGCTGATTTTGAATCTACACTAGTTCCTATTGAAGATAATGATGGCGATGTAGCAAAGAAAACTGTTAAATATCAGATACATGATCCAAACAGTTTTTGTTTAATGGTTAAATCTACTCTTTCTGAAGAACATCTAAATAGATTTAATTTAACTTCAAAACCTATTGTCTATCGTGGTGTTAATGCTTCTAAAATATTCCTTGATCAGTTGTATACAATAGCGGAAAGTGTTGAAAGATTGTATAGTGATATTATACCAATGATACCTTTGGATGAAGAAGAAGAGATTCAACATGAAAATGCAACTCATTGTTATTTATGTACAAATGAATTTACTGTGGAAAATCACAAGGTTCATGATCATGACCATCTGACAGGTTATTATAGAGGTGCTGCATGTAACAGCTGTAATATCAACTACAAGATCCCTACAAGTATACCTGTAATATTACATAACCTTAGTGGTTATGATGCGCATTTTATCATTCCGGAATTAGGAAGAGATAATGGAGAAATTGATGTCATAGCTGAAACCACGGAGAAGTTTATAAGTTTTACTAAAAAAGTTGGAAATATAAAGCTTCGGTTTTTAGACTCTTACCGTTTTATGCCATCTAGTTTAATGAAGCTTTCTGAAAACCTGAGAACAGAAGATTTAATAGAAACTAAGAAGATTGTAAGTAATGACAAGGTTAATTTAGTTCTTCGCAAAGGTGTTTTCCCGTATGATTATATAGATAGCTTAGAAAGATTTAATGAAACATCCCTTCCACCAAAAGAAGAATTCAAAAGAAAACTATATGACACAGATATATCCCATGAAGATTATGAACATGCGTGTAGAGTATGGAATGAATTAGGATTTAAAACACTTGGAGAATATTCGGACTTTTATGTAAAACTAGATGTAACTTTACTTTGTGATATAATGGAAGAGTTTAGAAATACATGTTTTAAGGCATATGGATTAGACCCTCTGCATTCTTGTACATCACCTGGACTAGCTTGGCAAGCAATGTTAAAGGAAACAAAATGTAAACTCCAACTTCTTACAGATATAGACATGGTGCTGATGTTGGAATCAGGTGTTCGAGGGGGACTAACTCAAAGCGTAACACGACATGTAAAGGCAAATAACAAATATTTGCCCAATTTTGATGCAACAAAACCAACTACATATTTAGGTTATTTTGATGCAAATAACCTTTATGGATGGGCCATGTCGAATCCTCTTCCATTTGGCGACTTCAAATGGATAGACCCTGATTCTATTGGAAACATTATGGATATAGCAAAACATGGAGATACTGGTTATATTTTGGATGTAGATATTGAGTACCCTGAACATTTGCATGACCACCATTATGATTTACCTCTACTGGCCAAGACAGAAATATCACCAACCGGTAGATGGCCTAAATTAATGATGACTTTAACCAACAAATCAAGATATGTTGCTCATTATTGGGTAATACAACAAGCCCTAGAATTAGGATTGAGAATAACAAAAATTAATAGAGCTTTACAATTTTCTCAATCCTGTTGGTTAAAGTCATACATTGACAATAACACAAAAAGAAGAACTGCAGCTACATCTAATTTTCAAAAGGACTTTTTTAAATTGATGAATAATGCGATATTTGGCAAGACACTGGAAAACAAAAGAAAGCATAAGAATGTGAAATTAGTTAGTGATCCGGTAAAACTACAAAAGCTGGTACAAAAACCTAACTTCGGATCATCCATAATAATCAACGAAAATCTTGTAGCTGTTTCCATGAACAAAATTTCAATTACAATGGATCGTCCTTTATATGTGGGGATGTCTATTCTAGATATTTCAAAGACTCACATGTATGACTTCCATTACAACAAGATGGTTAAATTTTATGGAAGAGAAAACATCGGCATTGTATACATGGATACGGACGCTTTTATTTATTGGATAAGAACTAAAGATATGTATGAAGACCTACGCTGTTTTATCTACAATAACGACTTTGACTTTTCTGATTATCCACAAGACCATCCCAACTACGACAATGGTAGAAATAAAAGGTATTGGGAAAGTTCAAAGACGAAACAAATAGCGTGCCAATGGAAGAGGTTGTTGCTTTAATGTCTAAATTGTATTCATTTAAATTGTACAAAAATGAAAAAAGAGAACATGAATTTGTAAAAAAGGCCAAAGGTATAAAAACCTCATACCTGAAGAAGAATGTACAGTTTGAAGAATACAAGAGATGCTTATTTGAAAATGTTGAGACAACAGCAACATTTAACACCATAAGAAGCTTCAACCATCGTCTCTTCAGTATAAAGCAAACCAAATGGGCTTTGAGTTGTAAGGATGATAAGAGGTACATCCTGGAAGATAATATAAAAACTCTACCATTTGGACATTACTCCTTATACCCTATCGACCAGTAAACCTATTCTTCGTCCTTTACCTTCTTCCTTTTTCCTTTCCGTAAAGAAGAGGGGACATGACAAGCTCAATGTCATGTTCCCTCTTTTTTACACCAATGTAATATGACCTTGACCTATAATCTTACCATATAAAAGAGGATAAACCATTTTAGAGATCAGTACTTTTACAAGCGGTGTGGAAGACACAACTGAAGATGGAAGATTTAAGGAACAAGATTGTAAATGAACTTCATAAGCCGGCAAGAAGAAAATTTCCTAGAAGAAATACAATTATAAAAGGAATGAATGATCTTTTCCAAGCCGATCTTATTGAAATGATACCACATAGTAAATTAAATAAAGGATTTAAATACATTTTAGCGATTATAGACTGTTTTACTAAAGTGGCTGATGCTTTACCGCTAAAGGACAAGACTGGTAAAAGTGTTACAAAAGCTATGGAAATAGCTATACAAAGAAATAATTTCAACATCAAACATCTACAAACTGATGATGGAAAAGAATATTTTAACAAAGACTTTGCAGCTTTAATGAAGAAGTATAAAATAAATCATTATTCTACAAATTCTGAAGTTAAAGCTTCAATAATAGAAAGATTTAACAGAACGTTAAAAGGAGCAATGTATAAAACATTTTCCAAACGAGGATCATATATTTGGTATGATATATTACCACAACTTATAAAAGAATATAACAATAAGTATCATCGAACCATTGGTATGAAGCCTAACGAAGTAAATAGTACCAATGCTAAAATGGTATTAAAACGTATTAAAAATAATACTACTCCTAAACGTGAAAAAATGCAGCCCAAAACATTTAAAGTTAATGATAAAGTTCGTATAAGTAAGTACAAAGGAGTATTTAGCAAAAGGTATCTGCCAAACTGGACTAATGAAGTATTTACAATCTATAAAGTGCAACCAACAATACCTGAAACCTACATTTTAAAGGACAACAAGGGTGAATTACTTGAAGGTGGATTCTACGGACATGAATTGCTAAAATCATCAGTTGGCGATGTATATCTTGTTGAAAAAATTTTACAA
This sequence comes from Neoaliturus tenellus, assembly GCA_030545055.2. NCBI lineage: Eukaryota > Metazoa > Arthropoda > Insecta > Hemiptera > Cicadellidae > Neoaliturus > Neoaliturus tenellus. Next base: position 31,692 of record JAQYXR010001317.1, on the reverse strand, counting down.
AGAAAAAAGGATAAGGTGAAAGTACGTTGGTTGGGATTTGATAAAAGTGAAGACTCTTGGATCCCTACAAAAGACTTAGTGTAGCAATTTATGAAGTCATTACATGTTTAACCTTTATACAAGATGGAGATTGTGCAACAAAAGGATCGATTTTTTATTAATAATATTGATGAATTAACAGTTGACAACGACAAGTTAAATCATGGAAAACATGGTGAATTACTGCCAAACACAATAAGATGTTTAATAACTGGACCATCAAATTGTGGAAAGACAAATGTGGTTTTTAATTTAATAACAAATCCTAAGGGATTACGTTTTAACAACATTTATATCTTTTCCAAATCTTTGCAACAACCCAAATACCAATTATTGGATAAGGTACTCGCAAGTGTGCCTGAAGTTAATTTCTACAAGTTTAATGCTAGTGAAACTATAATGGAGCCAAACGAGGCTAAACCATTTTCTATATTTATATTTGATGATGTATCTTGTGAAAATCATGACACTATTAGAAGTTATTTTGCCATGGGAAGACATTACAATATTGATAGCATTTATATTGGTCAAACTTACAGTAAAATTCCAAAACAACTAATAAGAGATAATGCAAATCTACTTATTATCTTCAAGCAAGATGAAACAAATTTAAAGCACATATATAATGATCATGTGAATGCAGACATGTCATTTGATAAATTTAAAGAAATGTGTGGTAAAGCATGGGCTGAAAAATATGGATTTCTTGTTATTATGAAAGAAGAAGCTATAAAAAATGGAAGATATCGTATAGGGTTAGATAAATTTGTATTAATCCATTGAACAATTGATGATACGTTTAGTAATAGATTGGTCTTCGCAGTGTAAACATGGTGAACCAAGAAAAACTATTAAAAGAAATAAAATCACTAAGTGACTCGATTAGACTTAAAAATCGAGCATTAAGAATGGGTTTGAATGAAAGAGAAGAATTTCTGGAGACTACATTTAAACCTATTACAGAACCTTTAAAACAGATAACAGAAACAATTGGTAAACCTCATTTTGAAGGAGATGTTTTACTACCTGTTTCTAAATTTGAAGTAAAGACTTTAAAAAAGGAAGAAGATGATGATTCTTACACAAGTGATAGTGAAGTTTCTCAAAAAGGAGAAGAAACAAGACAAGAAGAACCAGAAATAAATGTTCAAAAAGAAGAAGAAGAAGAACAACATATACCTGAAGCAGAACAATCAATTCCAAATCTAACAAAATTAAGTAGTGATATATTGCAACAAGGACCTCTTGGAAGAAAGTATATCATGAAGATGTTACATGAAATAAAAGCTAACCCAAAACTACACAAGTCACATGTATATGGAGCGAGAATTGATGGAAATGAATTAAAAATAGGAGATTCAAAAGTACATTTGACTGAAGATGATGACATTGTTATTGGTGAGCATAAATATAAAGGAACAAAAGGATTATTTGAACTGATTTTTAAAAATATACCTATAAAATATACACTACAAGATTTAAATACTTTTAAAGAAATTTTGCAAAATACTAATGCTCATAAGAAGAATTACTCCAAAGATTCAATGATAAATAGAACACGCGCAACTAAATATACTGTTGTAATAAAAAGATTGTTTCCCCTAAGAAAACTACCAACATTACGGACTGCGCCCGCTTTGAAGAAACCGCTAAAGAGGAAGTCTTTATCACTTATGGACTTATCACTTATGGATGAATATGGTAAAAAGAAAAAAGGAGAATCTTCAACGTCTGGTAAAGGTTTAATGAAAAACCTATATAATACAAATGTGATTTACTATAATGATATAAACAAATTGGTTGATAGAATGAGACTATTACATGAAGCTATAGAAGCTGGTCATACAGGTTTAAATAATGAATGGGTGGCTTTAGTTGACGAACTTCTACATCGCGGAATAGTTGTATAAATTATCACAGATATATAAGAGAGCTGTGACCATACAATGGATCAGTTCAATCATGAGCGTCGACAAGTTCGGACGGTATTCCGGGCTAGGAGTACAAGGAGGAGAAAACAGAAAAAGAAGTGGATTGCCGCAAACACCTGAAGGTGACTATGATATGAGTAACAAACGTTTAAAATTTGTTAAAGACCCAGAAGAAGATACTGATGGAGCGAATTTAAAGACAGTAAAAGAAGCAACTTCAACATCATTGAAATTAGACAAAAATACTTACGATGTCAAATCACATAGAATAATTAATGTTGGTAAACCAACTGACAGTTCTGATGCAATTAATAAAGAGTATTTATCATCTGAACTTTTAAATACTTTAAAATTGCAGTGGGGTAATAATTTAAAAGATGGACAGACATTTGATGCTGGGAATCATAGAATAACCAACGTGGCAAATCCGAAAAATGATAAAGATTCAGTTAATAAAGAATATTTACATTCTATAATACCGGAAAAGACTCAACGCGGATTTTCTTTTTATAAATTTATTATAAATGACATTGGATACCCAAAGGAAGACGGTGATGCTGTAAACCTGAAATACATCAAGGACAACTGTATTTTACAAGATAATGATGAAATCGATTGTCATGGGAAAGTGTTGTCAAATGTAAAGTTCGGTTCTCAACCAAAAGATGCTGTTACTATGGAACAACTATCTAAAGAATTAAAAAGGGGGACATCAAATTTTGTAAAACATGAAGATGCCGTGCTAAAGCGAGGAGATACATTTATACATGGAAATAAAAAGTTTGATTTAATGCAAGGAAAAAATGATGAATGGGATGCGGGACATAAAACAATAACAAATGGAAGATTCGGTATAAAAGGTTCGGATGTACCTTTAATGATACAAACATTAATTGCAAGTGGTGGTAGATTAGGTACATATGATGGTCGTAATAGAAGAATAAAAAATATTTATCCTGGTTATGAAGATGATGATTGTGTTACATTGAGACAAACAATAACTTGGGATAAACACTTTGGGACCAAATATGATGCAAAGATGAAGAAAATAATTAATATTTTACCAGGAGAAGATTTAAATGATGCTGCTACTATTGGACAAGTCATAACAACATCGAAAAGTGATTCAACCGCTTACACGTGTAATGATAAACGTATTATGCAGTTACATGATCCTCAACATCCGAAAGATGCTGTAACTTTAGATTGTTTAATAAGAATAGTGGGCAATTTACTTATCGATACCCACAATCATATAGCTAGTACAACGAGTCATGTGATGATTCAACCCGATGAACGAGAAGCTTGGATTAAAAATAGAATCATAAATCAGTATATAATTAATTTGAATAATTAAATATTTAAATATAAAACATTGTGCACGAGTTATCCATTTATGTAAAGCAGCTCGTGGAGTAAACACGCTGGTTATATAAGACGACATAATGAAGACCGCACCGCTCAGTCGTCGTCAAGACAGCGTTAAGAAAGGACGTGGTATAACATCAGCTGCGTTTTCCCTGCTCAGACGGATTCCTGTTGGTGCTGTTCTAAATCGAGCAATAGACGCTTTACCATACGAATTTCATCTGCCTGGAGGCTATCAATATTGTGGACCCGGAACTAAGTTGGCAAAACGTTTAGCAAGAGGAGATCCTGGAATTAATAAATTAGATCAAGCTTGCAAAGAACACGATATAGCGTATTCCAAGTTTGCAGATTCAACAAATAGATCAATAGCGGATAGAGCGCTAGCGGAAAAACCATGTGCCGTGTGTATTAAATGAGAAAAATAAATTGATAATTCCAAATGAAGCATTAACAAACTATCAATTGTCAAAATATGTGAAATGTTTAAGAATACCATTCTTCAGAGGAGTTTTTATGAAAGATACATTACCAAATAGAGTGTGGAAAAATGAAACTGGAATAGTAAATTTAGACTCTAATTATGGACCAGGTACTCATTGGGTATGTTATAAAAAACTTGGAGAAAATGTTTACTACTTTGATAGTTTTGGAAATTTACCGCCACCAAAAGAACTTCAACATTATTTTCGGGACTCCAAGAATATATTCTACAACTACAAAAGAGAGCAACCTAGCAATACAGAAATATGCGGACATTTATGTTTAGAGTTCCTAGCGAAGAGCGTCAGTCAGCTTTAAGATGTCATCGTATACAGTATCGCTGAGTGGAAATTCGTCAACATTGAAAAGTACACTTTTCCCAGCTTTACGTTTATCTACGGATAAACTATGGGAAGCAGCATTATTGGATTTGACTACATACAATTCAATTCCCAATGTTACAGAAGGAAAAAATAATTTACTACATTATTATGAGAGTAAAGATGAAAAAGGAAATTATTCACAATTAAAAATAATTCCATTATCTACAGGAGCATATGAAATAGACGATATAAACCAAGTATTACAAAAGAAACTTGGAGAAGAAAATATTTCTATAAAAGGTAATAATAATACATTAAAAGCGGAAATAACTTCAAAGTATTATATAGATTTTAGCTTAGACCACTCAATCGGCAATTTGCTCGGATTTTCAAAAAAGAAAGGAATTTTAGCTCCTGGAAATGATTATACTGGCGATACAACAGTAACAATATTAAAGGTGAACAGTATTGATGTAACATGTAATATTATACACGGATCATATAGAGATGGAGTAAATCAACATATATTACACACATTTTACCCAACAGTAGCTCCTGGTTTTAAAATAGTTGAGAAGCCACAAAACCTGATATACCTACCGTTAAACACCAGTTTCATTTCAGACATCGTACTGAACATATTGGATCAAGACGGCATTAGTGTTGACTTTAGAGGAGAAACAATAACTATACGGTTACATATCAGAGCAGCAACATAAAGTCAACATGGGATTATCATTTAAACCACAACGGAAGAGTCGGGAGCTCAGTAGCTCCTCAACATTCGACGAGTTAACACCGGACAACATACACTTCCTACAAAAGATCGGACTAAAACTTGCCAACCATGGATATACTGGATATAGCGCAAGGACCGACATTCGACGAAACCCTATGGGAGAAGGAATATCACACTCACAACCCTTACACTTCATCAAAATTAAATAATAATGATGAAATAAGGATTCCCATTCAACAACAAGATATCTACACATTACCATGTGAAAGTTATTTATATATCGAAGGAAGAGTAACAACATTGGATGGAAAATCTGGTTCAACTGTTCCTTTTATAAATAACCCTATGGCATATCTGTTTGATGAAATTAGATATGAGATATCTGGAGTAACAGTTGATTCAACAAAAAAAGTTGGTATATCAACAACTTTAAAAGGATTGACTTCAATAACACCCCATGAAAAGAATTCTTTAATCTCAGCTGGATGGGTGACTCCTGATAAAGACACTATTACTCCTAATTCAAAAGGTTACTTTGATTTTAATGTACCTTTACGATTGCTTTTGGGATTTGCAGAAGATTACAAGAGAATAATAATAAACGTAAAGCAAGAACTGGTACTGCTCAGATCTTCAACAAATAAGGATGTAATACAAGCGCCAAGTGGAACTAAAGATGCCGATTTGGAATGGCAACTTCAATTGGATAAAGTTGTATGGAGAGTACCTCATGTCAGATTGGCAGATGAACATCGAGTATTATTATTGAAAAAGTTAAAATCTGACCGTGATATTGTAATACCATTTAGGAGTTGGGAATTTCATGAATACCCCATATTGCCTCAAACAGAAAGACAAACATGGACTGTTAAAACCTCTACTTATTTAGAACGGGCAAGGTACATAATAGTCGGTTTTCAGACTAAACGAAAAGATGTTATAACTGCGCACGCTGGTCAATTTGACCATTGCAAGATAAAGAATTGCAAAGTTTTTTTAAACTCTCAGTTCTTTCCATATGACAGTTTAAATGTTTCATTTGACAAGAAACGTTATTCCATTCTATATGACATGTATGCAAGATTTCAATCGTCATATTATGGTAAGACGAATACACCACTTTTATCACCAGAACAATTTTATTCAAAAGCTCCAATTGTTGTAATCGATTGTTCAAAACAAAATGAATCTGTAAAATCTTCAAGTGTAGATATAAAAGTTGAAATGGAATTTGAAGATAAAATACCAGATGGAACTTCAGCATACTGTTTAATTCTACATGACAAAATAGTTACTTACACACCGCTAACAGGAATCGTGAAGAATGTACTTTAAGAAGGATTAATACAACATCTGCACGATTTGTAAGGTTTTTACAAAAAATCAACAATATCTAGGTCATCTGCGAGTATAAAAGTGAGAAAAAAGAGCTGGAAATTCATTTCATCTTTGATTGTCGTATGGGTAACATCGTCCGCAAGATGAGTTCTACTACATCAGGTGCTAATGAAGAAACTACACCTTTTATGGCTGACAATAGTTTGGATATAGAAAGACAAGTTGAACAGGAAATGGATGAGTTCCTCAAGTTTAAACATAAGAAGACAGAAGAAGAGGAAGTTGAAAAAGAAACAAAGAAAAGAAAAATTGAAGATAACATTTCCACCAACATCTTAACGGAAGTATTTCTTCGAATATTTTATCCTATTTCTTCTTGTATGACAAAGACTGTATCTGCTGGAGTGATGAAATCATTGGATTACTCTCCTACTGTTATTTTAAATCATGGATCTAAAATGGTAACCTTCACTGAAACTTCTTGGGAATCTTTTATGAAACATATACATCTTTTGGAATGTTATCTGAGTAACAATACATTTGGAAGAAAAACAAAACTAGGTTTGTTGGAATCAAATATTGAAATCGATATTGTTAAACAACGTGGTCAACAACTAGTTCGATTTAGAGATTTAACTAAATATAATATAAAAATACATTTGACTAAAGAAGAGTTTTACACTTTAACTTGTGCTACTGGTCCTATAACAAGATATTTAAAACAGCTAATATTCTCAAGTGCAATTATCAAAGACTATTTAATTGATGCATTGGATAAACAACCATATGTTCCAATCCTATATGGTCCAGTAGATACTTCAATCTTCAATAGGATACCACATGAAGTAGATATGTGGAGACAGTTACACCACTATCAAACCAACTTTAATTTAGATGAAGAAAAGCAAGAAACCAAGGAAAACGAATCAAGTTTCAACAATCAACAATCGGCAACAAATTGAACAAATAAAGAATATTGTAAGTAAAAAGAAGAATATTGGGGGTATAAAAGGTTGTCAATCTGGATTAACATACCAGTTGCCTACTGAACGTCATCATGGATAAACAAGTTTCATTCTCTAAGAAGATAGAATTAATGGAAGTAAAGCAAGGTATCATAGAGTTTCAAGCATTCCGTGGTAATGATGGAAATTTTATAATTAAAGAGTTAGTGGTACTAGATATGATAACATCTGTTGTTTATCACTTTTTATTTATGCCTCCTTTACCATTCAACAGATTAACAACCAAAGCTAAAGTAACAAACAAATGGTTGATGAAACATTTTCATAATCTAAGATGGGATGAAGGTTTTATAACCTACAATATGATGCCACACATTATGAATCATTTCTGCAAAAAGTTCAAAACTATTTTTACAAGAGGATTGGAAAAAGCAAATTGGATACAAACATATACAAACCATGAAGTAATAAATGTGCAAATGGAGAAAGATTTTTATTGCTACTTTGATAACATCTGTATTTCATCTAAAAACTTTAAACATCAACAGTCTCAATGTGCTTTAAAAAACGCATATCGTTTAAATGTCTATCTACAGCAAAGTGGTGGGGGAAACGAAGGGTATAAAAACGAGAGCGGCACTATGACAATGCATCAGTATTACTCAAACCTCCGGGGAGTCAACACCTCTGACACGCAAACACAAGAAGAAGAAGACGAACAATAGCAAGAAGAAGATAATGGCGTCACAAAATTTTCTACAATCGCTTGTTGATCAATTCAACAAACATTCTAAATCTACTATACTACCGACAAAAAAATGTTCAGAATTGAAGGAAGAAAAACATTATATTATTCACACTATTAAGAAAATGGAAACATCAATTGGAGACGCTATCAATTGTACATTAAGTGAAGCACCCTACACACCTGGTGATGAACCAAAATTTCAAGTATTTCTTCCCAAACGCTTCGTTCAACTGCTGCAGAATGAAGATTTACGACTGATTCACCCCGGCACACTCTACTTAGCAGCTCACGGTCTTAGCGGAAGCAACTCTACTGAACTTACACTTCATGTTATGCCTACTAGCAACTAATCTGTAGTTTATATATACTGTTGTACATGTATGTAACTGATTATAAATAAATAAAAAATAAAAATGAAAAAAAAATAAAAAAGGCAACATATCGATAGTGTTTCTGCACTATCGATATGTTGCTTTTTTAAAAACACGTTTGGGTGACCTTGACCTAGTTTTGAGGGTATATAAAGGCCGTAATTTTCTTAAGGATCTCATCAGTCTACGACTACCTTTCGTGCCGTACACATCTCTGTTGGCTCTCCAGTTATTACAAATAACAACATGTCTCTTAAGGTTAAGTGTGCATCATATGATACTACCACCATCACAACTTTTGAAGAACTTGACGATTTTACTAATGAATTGCGAGTGTTACTTGCCGGTGGTTATCGTTTAAATATTGATGTTTACGCTAACAACATGAGGATGTTTCCTAAACAAAAATTCTGCAATGAAGAAGTATTTGTTTCCACACAACCTTCAACTACAACACCATCTACTCAAAATAATGTTAAGTTCCAGAAATATTACTGATGTTGAATAATATTGAGTGGTCGCTGTGGCATCTATAAAAGGAACGCGTAACCTAAACAGAATCATCATTTGCTTCCCAACTGACGCAGCGAAAACAACTACCACTACCATGTTGTACAGAATGATGATTGAATTCAATGGAAAAATCTACGGAAAAGACTATCAAAGTGTAGAACAAATGACGTCCGATCTTCAAGTATTGACTAAAGAAGGATTCCAACCAAAATTAATTCTAAAATTTCCTGAAGTACATCCACTATCCACTGAAGATCTCATTGCTATGGCTAAAGAAGAAAAAGAAAAATACAAACAAGATATAAAGAAAGAAAAAGAGAATGAAAACTCACTATCTTAAATAAATACATCTTACACTTGTAAGATGTTCTTTTTTAAAACTCCATTTGGATGACCTTGAGATTACCCCCACCACTTTTTCTAGTCTATAAAACACACTATCCTACACTATACACCTTCATTTCTTGGCTAAACTTAGAAGCGTCAACATGGAAAACAAGAAAGACAAATACAAACCACGCTATTGTTGTGAACAAAAATGTACCGATATAGGAAGATGGATGGTAGACGGATTAGCTTGTAGAAAATGTGAATTCTTCGGATCTTGTTACTGCAAATGCAAGACAAAACAACTACCACCACCAGAATTGCGAACCTTCAAGATTTATAAATCAAGATACTTCCACACTTGCTGTCCCCAGAGATGTATCAAATTTCATCCAGAAAAAATTGTTAATTGCCGAGAGTGTAATGCATGTTATAAAGACGACTTTTGTACATGCATCATAAATGCGTGCAAGTACAGATCTGATTGGTCTACTGATCCTGTTGAAGCTTCAGATGTATAGCTGTAGTCACTGACTGCAGCCCTTTTTTAAAACTCCATTTGATTGACCTTGAGATTACCCCCACCACTTATTTTTTACAACATATATTCTATGGATCATTCGATACGCTTCTCATTCTTATTTCATTACTCGCCTTGACAACAACATGGATGATAAATTCATTTCTTTTCAACATTTAGTTACCGACAGAGAAGAGATGGAAACCCTATTCCAAAACTTACTCACACTCATTGATAACTATCCTTTAAGATGGATCAACATCACAGTGCAATACGTCAATCCTACCAAAATATTTTCATCCTCATCATCTTCTTCTGCCACCTCCATGTCTTCATCGTCGCAAAGTGCAGAGGAAGAGGAACAAACAACTAATGGTGTTAAAATTGTTGAATTAAACGACGAGGAACAAGAAATGCAAGCTCTAGTTAAATATAAATTTAATATTTAATTTATAAAAATTATTAGTGTTTCTAATTTATATTACAGCTAATACTTATTTCTACACACCACCCATAACCTACCCAAATGGGATTTTGCGGCAAAATGCTCTGGCCGCCGGTTCGCATATGATTATATCATCCTTCCCCCACCACTCTACCACCCCCACCCCTCTACTTCCCCCTCCACCACCTTTGCCCACATATAAGCGACCCTCTGACCATCGCTCACCATTTGTTTGCCAACTTCCGAACAATGAGCTCCTCTCCTTTAACAACAAGTAAATGTACTTTTCTTATTCAATCACAGGAAGACTTACAAAATATTTTTCAAATTTTAAGTGATCTAATAAACACTCCAAATAACACCATTACTATCACTGTGGAAGTTTCCTACAATTCTTCTGATTACGAAAACATGGAAAGCGAAGACGTCGAAGTTTTACAGCTGCCAGATAATAGTCTTCCATCTTCCAAAGCTGCAACACCCGACACAGCTAATAATGATGTTTAGTCGACTACAATTATTTTCTTTACCCCCCACTATTTTTACAGTAATATATAACCTGTCCCTATCTCTGTTTCTCATTTCATCGCCAACTTTCTCACCATCAACACCGCTCCAATTTTTACCTGCATACATTTAATACACGAAGATGATGGATGATTTTTCATTTACGTCACAATTGGAAGAGGATAAACTCAAACTCGAAATCAACAGACTACAATTAGAAACAAAGAATCAACAAGAAATGATTCAGCTTTTACGACTATTCAAATGCGTACTGTGGATAGTATGTTTTTATCTTCTCATCGCTATCACCTTTGGCATCTACCACTCCATCGCCAGTAAACAACACTCCAACGCTTCCTCAAATAAAACCACTACTTTTCTTTGATTAAATAAATTTTTACCCACCTTCAATCTAACCCCTCGGGGCTCACCTTTTTTAAAAACCCCTCCGGATGACCTTGACCCACTTCCAAAACCCACCCATCACTGTCAAAAAAAACCCCAGCCGCTACTACCCCTACAACACTTACAACCGCCTGACCTTGACCTGAGCCAACTGTAGCCATTCCCCACTACTAAAAATTATTTTTATGTGCACATTTGTTTTGATTATCGAAAATACATTTTATCATAATAACTGAAGTGCTACATTAAACAAATTTGTGGGACGTAATGCAATTACGCTTTTATGACGTCTACTTTCTTGTTCTGTTAACATTTAACACTTCATAGTGGATTAAAATAAAACAATTCTGTAATCTAAAGCATCATACGACTGAACAGATTGCCTGATTAGTTTTAAATACCTGTAACAGCGTTTTCGATTTTGGTTGTTTTAACGTGTTATGTAACCGTAAGTAATAGGAGGTATTATTGTTAACCACTTCTTCCTAATTTGCTATAGAAGTAACATGTTACGTATAACTATATTTGTGCTCCTTATGTAGTGATTTTATAAATAACTTTCTATGAACAGTATTAAATGTAATTTATAATGTTTAAAAAATAAATCAAATGTATTTTAAAATGTCCAAAAATCCTTTTTAATAATTTTATATTTGATCAAAACAATAAGAAATAATTATTAGTGCTGAAACGAGTCCAAGGGAATCTAAATAAATAAGTGTTCAAACTAATTTGTGTTTAAAGGGAAATGGTTAATTTATTTTACAGTTATGAATAAGTTTAGTACAATATTAAAACTTATTAGCAGCTTTATTCGTGTTGACGTCTTTGTTGTGGCAAGGAATTTTGCTCTTAGAACTCATGGT
>JAQYXR010001317.1:0-19781 GCA_030545055.2 Neoaliturus tenellus | reverse complement strand
ATTGTGATTACACCCGTCGCAGCAGACTTGCGTACTCAGCGAATTTCCAATGGAATTTTGGTATATTTTCTACTTCCCCATAAAATCCATGGGGATGAGAGTATGTAGGTTTTGTTGGTAAATATAAGTTAAACCCTACCTGGTGAATGTACATACCAAATTCTATCAGGCTATGATGTTCTTTTTATTTTCCCCATAAACCCCTTAGGAGTGAGTACGTAGGTTTGCCGCCATATGGGTTTTCTAAGCAAATATAAGTTAAACGCTTCCGAATGAATGTACTTACCAAATTTTATCAAGATATGTCAATAAATAAGCAAGATGGAAGGTTTTATTGATTTCCCATAAGAATAACATAGCAAACATAGTTTTTGGATTTTCTCCATAATGAATGAATGAATGAATGAAAAAGTGTTTTATTGCATGTTATAAGTACAGTGTTTACATCATCTTATTAACTAACACATTTAGCCATGGTCACAAAAGACCGTCTGCTGAGTTGACACTACTATTACTGAACTAGATCTCTTTGGACAGTTTTCAAAAAAAAAAAAAAACAACTTAAACACACTTTTTTATACAGAAAAAAAAAACTATTAAAAGGAGAAAATCATGGTTAAACTATACCACCTATTTTTTTCAATATTCATTAAAAACCTTCAACCTAAACGATTGTAATAGCACATTACATGTAGGAAAAGATACCACTTGTTAAATAATTATTTTACATTTTTTTAAATATTAAAAGGATATGAAAAAAAATATACATATGTACTTTACATATTTCAATTGAAAAAGTTAAGACCTATTAATAAATAAAAGTAGAATAAACTTATTTATTTTATTTTAATTACTTATTTATTTTGAAACCAAAAATAATCTTTTTACATTTTGTTACTGATCAAAATTGAATTCCTGAATAAGTTCCCATCTTATTTTCCAAGCAGAATTCATGAAACCCCCTAGAGCTTACCAATTCTTCCCATTTAAAAATTCAAAATATTCCCAATCATTTAATTTAGATTTCCCCAAATACACTTTTCTAATAGCTGCAAAAACCGGGCAAATCGCCACAAAGTGCTTAACTGTTTCATATTCATTTAGATTACATAAACTGCAATTGTAATTTTTCCCTTCCAACCAAGGTTTGAAATTCAAATCAACAAGTTCCGCTCTAGCTTTAATTGCCCATGAGATTGTGGAGATATGGTAGTCTCCGGCAAACGCACTCCTGTCGCCAAGGTCAAGGTCGAGAGTGAGATACTGAGCGTGATAACGCGACGTTCGGGCCCTGCCGATCAACTCCCCCCGCCAATTGGCCTTCTCCGCTTCCATTGTGCTCAACAATTGCATTTTTATTCGCTCAATATTGTTTATGTCTAATACTAACTCATGCTTTTGGCCTAACGTTTTCCATTCTTTAGCCCAAAACGTATTTTTCCCCAGAGTTATTTTTGCCAATTTATAAGGTAGTCTATTGTGGTCGAGATTTAATACTTTAAAAATATAGCAAGCATGAACACTAAAAGTGTAAAAATACAATTTTTCAAAACACGTTTCTAAAAATAAAGTATAATTTGGAGTATTTTTTGGCAGCCTTAAAATACGTTTAATGAAATTTCTTTGCACATTTTCTACCGTACCACTTTCCATGAATCCCCATATCTGCGCACCGTAACATAAAATAGACCTAATTATTGCGTTAAAACAAGTAATTTTTGTATGCAAAGGGACTTTATCGCAATTGATAAGACTGCTCCAAACGGAATTTATTGCCAAATTAGCTGCTCGCGCCTTATCAACCAAGTGAGATTCCCAAGAAAGCTTTGATGTAAACAAAACGCCCAAATATTTGTAACTACCGACGATTTCAATTTTCTTGCCCTTATACCACCACTTATCATTTTTACTTAGCACCCCGCCTTTCCTGAACACAACAATTTTTGATTTACTTAAATTGACTGTTAAATTCCAAGTTTCGCAATATTTTTCTAGGTTATTAATCATGTGTTGAAGGCCAGTGGCGGTTGGAGAGAGAAGGACAACATCGTCTGCATACATCAAACAATTAACTTTCAAACCATCCACAGTGTAGCCTCCTCCCAGTCCATCCGGCAAGTCATTAATGAATAATGTGAACATTAACGCAGAAAGCGGGCATCCCTGTCTTAAGCCTATATTTGTGCTAAATTCTCTAGTGACACCTCCATTACACCATACAGCAGCTGATGTTCCACTGTAATAACTTTTCATAATACATATTATTTTTGAGGATACCCCCACGCAAGATAGTTTATACAACAAAGCATTACGATCAATCGTATCAAATGCAGCACTAAAATCCACGAAAAATGCATATACTTTACCCCTCTTTGCTGAAATATTCAGATTAATCAAGCTAGATAGTGTGAATATATTATCCACAGTGGAATATCCTCGCCTGAAACCTGCTTGCGCCTCAGATATAATGCCCCTCTCTTCCACCCAGCGCTGCAACCGATCTTTAAGCATACTAGTAAAAATTTTACTAACACAATCGATGAATGACAACCCTCTATAATTGGACACCACGTTTAAATCTCCTTTCTTAAAAAGTGGAAAAATTATTGATTTTTTAAAGCTGACTGGGATGTTTTGTTGGTTAAAAATATTGTTAAAAACTAATAACAATTTATCTAAAAATAATTCCGGAGCATATTTAAAAAATTCATAAGGAACTCTATCAAAGCCGGCTGCCTTGCGAACTTTCAATTTGGACAAAACTAACTTTAACTCTGACATAGTAAAAACTTGATCAAGCGTATCATCTGAGACTACCGGCTCTGCGTACAATATTGGATTGCAGTTCGACTCAGGATTAAGCAAACTGCTAAAATGATTGAACCAAGCTTGAGGTGCGATATTCCCGACCCGTCTATCAACTTGTGCTCTGAAATTGTTTATCGCATTCCAGCACTTTTTAGCGTCTCTGGCCTGACTCATATCTTCTATCAGCTTTGCCCTGAATTCGGATTTTTTATTTTTACAGATTGATTTGTAGGCTCTAACCTCTTGACTATATTTAATCCTATCATCGATTGAATTTGATTTGCGGAAAATGTTTAAAAATTTGAATACATTTCTCCTAGCTTTCAAACAGTCATAATCAAGGCTTTTACTTTGCACTGCAAATTTGACGTTTTTGACACTGGGATTCGACTGTGCCGATTTAAAAATGGTTTTAATTAGATAATCAACACTCTGCTGGCAGTCCGCGCCAGGTAAAAACCCTGATACGTTACGAATAACCTTATCTTTGTAGAAAATGTTGTCATTTTTTGTCCAGCCCAGCCGGGGAAGTAGCGATACAACATTATCTCCTCCCCCTCCCCCTCCCCCGACGCCAGGAGCGAACGTCCGGAGGCTTATCTCCACAGGCATGTGATCGGAACCCGGAAAACTTAACACCTTTAAATCTGACACTGACCTTAAAATATTTATGGAAATTGCCGCCAAATCAATTGTTGACTCTCCCATACTCCCTATAAAAGTAAATTCTCCCTCTTTGTCATTTTTTGATCTTCCATTTAAAATTACCAGCCCAAGACTATCGCATAGATCTAAAATTTTTCTACCTCTACTGTTTAACACCTTATCTTTAGAGAGCCTTTTATCACTTAAATCCTGATTTATGTTTTCAATTATACCATTACTGAAGCATTGCTCATCCCCTATGCGCCCATTTGTGTCCCCGAAAAGCAGTATATTATTTATCACTTCATCTGAATGTAATAAAAAAGATATGAGGTTAGAAAAATCTTCATCCAAATTGTTATAGTTTAAATAGACTGGCAGTAAGGTTAAATTTTCTTCCTGGATTATAGTTTTATTCCCTTCGATTATTGTAAAATTACCCACATTTCTAAACGTTAGGTTGTTACAAAACTTTGACTGCAAATTTATTAAATATACTATGCCCCCTATGTTTCTCCCAAAATTAGCAAATCTGTATGCAAACCTAAAATGTACCTTAAAACTACTAGAAAGCCTTTTTTCAACATAAAACCTATCATCTTCTGACACAAAAGTTTCAAACAATATTATTAAATCATAATTGCTTATTAAATCAAAAAAATAAACATCATTTAACTTACTTTTAAGGCCACATACGTTATAGGACAAAACCTTTAAAAGCGAGTCTTTATTGCTGCTCTCTGGTTGCTGGTCCCTCCCTGTAGTCGATGTAGCCTGAAGTCCGTCCGTGGAAGAATCGGCGTCGCCTCCTCACGCCTCGGCGCTGCCACCCGCCGCCACCGTTGACTGCTCGGTCTGCCCCGCTGTACCCAACTCCGCAGTCGACTGACTCCGCCGCTGTCCTGGGGGTGTATTTTTCAGATTTTTCAGGAACTCCGTGAAGTCATGGTTAAATAGTGTCTTCAATTTCTCGCCACCGTCCTCTCTGCCCGCCTTGAGCTCGCCATCAACCCATGTGAAACGACAGCCTTTTACTGTCAAATGATCGAAGTACATCGGCATTCTGCGATTCCCTGATCCTGCCACTCTCTCGATCTCCGCCCTGACAGCCGCTAGACATCTGCGCTTTTCTCTAACCTCCCTCGGATAGTCACGATGCACTGATATACCAGTATCCTTCAAAACTCCAACGTGCCTCATTATATACTCAATATCACTATCTTCTGGGATGTGAGCGATCACTGCATCACTGCCCCTGCCTAATGGGTGCGCCCGGTTGACCCATATTTTGTCATCACTTCCCAGCTTGTCCTTACAAAATTTTCTCACTAAAAACCGAAAGTCTCTGGTATTATTATCCCACTTTAGGCCCCTGAATACGAGATTGTTTCTACGTGATCTTCCCTCCAAATCAAGCAACTTATCCATCATAATTTTTTCCTGATGTTTTAACGACATAACCTCATTTTTTAAAGCACTATTCTGAGTTTTTAGCTCCGTATTATGGCTTATTTTAAAGCTTGAGGGCCAAGGACGCAGGGAAAAATACCAGAATTATCAAAAGTTACCTGGGCTTTGCCCCATTGGTCCGTGAAGTTCCAATGTTAATCTTATGGGGAGGTGATTTTTAGATCTACACGTGTGATTAAGCAGATGTTCCAGTGAATATTTTATGTTAACTGAACAACTCAGCTGTTTGCTTTGAGTTAAGATAACCTTAATTATAACTTTTTAAAATCGGCAATGCACTATAAAAAAGGAAAACACCAATAGTCACGGAAAAATTACGAATCCACAGTGTATTTCTTCTTCATGGCCACATCTATGACATTTAGTATATAATCAGGACTAAGGACTAAAATGATTTTGTATGTTTAACAGAGGCCAAAATTAAAAGATGCTTAACATTAAAACATGATACAGTTAGTATAATAGTTAATATATTGTCTTTACTTAGTGAATGACTTTTAGTTATTATGTTGCTGTTTTACATGTTGTGGCTATATTTAGTGGCTAGAGGTAAATCATTTTACTAAAGTGTTTGTTTATTTTAGACTGAATATTGTAAACTACAAACATTGAATAACCTCTGCGTGAGGAATATTTTGTTTTATTCATACTCTACTTCTTTCTTTACGTAGGTAGTATGGAAACAACCAATGCCCGTTAACCCATACAGACGGGGAGCTACGCCCTATTAATGTAAATGACAGTGTGCGAAAACAAAGAATATATAAATCAATGTTATTCATTGAACAAACAATGTTTTTCATTGGTACAATCATAGCACGAGGGAGGTCGATGGAACGGGGGGTAGGAGGCATGGGGGTACATGTACATTGGGGGCATGTTGGGGCATGGGTCTATAGAAAGGGCATAGGGGTACGTGGAAGAATGGGGGAGGCATGGAGGGCAGGGGGTAAGGGGACTCTGGGAGGAACGGCGGTCATGGGAATACAGTAGTATGGGGGAAACGGTGGCGCGGGAGCATGGGAGGGTACAAGGGGCAAGATGGGTTTTGGTGGTATAGGGGTAGTTGGGCTAGGGGGGCATGGAGGCACAGGGAAGAATGGCGGGCATGGGGGAACGGGTGAGTGGGGGACAGAGGAGACACGGGGCATATGAGTACGGGTGTATGGGACGTGGGGTGGCGAGGGGTATGGGAGGGTACCAGGTTCACGAAGGGCTTTGGTGGCACAGGGGTAGTTAGACATGGGAGAGGCTTGATAGCGAAAGGGCGCATGGGGGAGGCATGGGAGACATAGGGGCACTGGAAAGAACGGAGGGCATTTTGGTACTGGAGCATGGGGGAAACGGGGGCCAAGGGGAGACATGGGGCATGGGAGGGTACAATGGTCAAGAGAATCTTTGGTAGCATGGTGACGCAGGGAAGAACGGTTTTAAACACAGGGAGGATGGGGGACAGAGTGGAACCACAGGCATGGGGTTACGAGAGCATGGAGGGAACAGGAGCTTGGTGGTGGGGGGGTGGGGGGCATGGGAGGGTACCAGGAACATGAGGGGCTTTGGTGGCACATGGGTAGTAAGACAGGGGGGTACGGGGGAGACATGGAAAAGGCTTGCTGGACATAGGGGGCATGGGGAAGAACGGCGGCCATGCGGCACAGGAGCATAGAGGCGGGAGGGCACGAGGTGATACGGGTGGTGCGAGGGCATGGGAGGCACGCGGGTCCCTGGCGCATATGGGGGTACTAAGCACAGGTCATGTGGGTGAACAAGGGACATGGGGGAAGCATGGGGAACACGAGGAGCTAGGGAGGGGGCACAGGGACATGGAGGCACAGGGGTTCAGAATACAGTGGTGTACAGTATTAATAGGCTAATAACCATTTTGCCATGTTGTATTGAAGTATTTTATTTATTTGAGTTACGAACTCATCACGTAGCCTACATGGTTAAGGTAGAAATATTTTTATTGCTTCCGGCAGTTTAGTAGTGTAATGATTTTTTTCATTTTACCACAAAATGGACTACTGTACGTAATACAAGGAAAATTATTGTTTCATTGCTGATTTGATACAACCAATAAGTTCTATCAAGATTAAGGTAATACTTTATAGCAAAATTCAAGAGTGTAAAGTCACAGTATAGCTTGAGAAGAATTACATTAACTGTGCAAGGAGGTGATGAATTGAAACTTACTTTTGGAGATAGCAGCACCATTTAGATTTTTAGGGGCCTTTGCCCCTACAAGCCCCTAGTTTATATTTAAAAACTCAATATAGAACTTAAATATTGTTCAAACTCTTAAGAAAATTGCCCCATTTTAATACATAAAGGGGAAAAATAGAAGAGCACAAGATTGAGATTATTTTTCTACATAGAATTTGGGGATCGAAGTAGGAATATCTTGAGACAGAATAAATATTACTGTATTGATGTATGATTTTAATTTAGCACAAGATACAACAAATAAGGTGTCTGTATCGGATTTTGGCCGGGATGCCATTTTCAATTATGTTATTTACCTCCTTGATCGGTATGATAGTTGAAATTTGATACTTTACAGTCTATTATTGTAGCAGAATCTGTCTACTTTACTTTCAGCCTCAAAGTAATACATGATTAATACATGTGTTTTTATATGGAGGGTATAAAAAGTCTGTCCCCCCCATTTCTTTTTTTTTTTTTTTTTTTATTTGTTAAGATAAACAAATTTTGTTTGGGGGTGATAGTAACTTAACATGAAGTACCTTTTGATGTATCAAACATTTTTAGTCATGTTAGGGGGACGTCCCACCAGGAGTTAGAAGAAAATCTTAAATGTAAGCATAGATTGATATGTACATCAAATTAAAGGTCTCACTTGGCAGAGTACAATGCTGCAAATTAGACAAAATGGATGACCGAGACGGAATAATCATATGGAATTAAAATCATATGGATAAAATAAAAAAGTGCATAACTTTCTTAATACTCAACCTTTTGACGTCGGGTTCATGGCTAATTACTCCGAATGCAAAGACGTTTAAAATGAAGTATGATGTTACAAAAGCCAAAGCATATTTCTGTAAGACTTCATTGGGGGATGTACCATAGAGGATGTTTGTATATGCTATCCCATGCTACGAGTAAAGTATATACACCATACACCTACTTAAAGTACAGTGTATACACAGTATATAGTATAAAGTATATATTTATACAAATACTATAAAGGGTAAACAAAGTATGTAACAATGATGGAATCAGCTGTTAACTGTAAAAGTAAAATAACCATGTTACAGTTGCGCTTAACGTGTTACAAGTGGTTCAACTAATCTTAAAAACAGCTAAAGTGATTTTCCACAAACTTTGCAAATAACATAGTTCTGGGATAATAAATTAACTAGGTATACAATGCAGTTAGTTGTCTGCTTGCAATATTGAGCGGAGCGACTATTTTTTTAAATCAAAAATAGCAAATGTGTTATAGTTATTTCAAATGAGCTCGTTCGCCATCAATTTAGCTCGTTCGCTGCACTCACTCACCTTTTGGGTCGGCTCATTCGCTGCACACACTCGTCGCCAGATTTAGGTTGTAAATGGTGCGTGGTCCAAGATTTGCACCTTATTCTCTCCATACGCATGGCATTCAATTCGCGTACAAAGATAAACAAACCAAATAAACAAAACAACAATGTCACATAAAACTACTCTATTCACAATCAGCTGATAGTAACAGTCTGCAGTTAAATTTGATCATTATAACAGCTGTATAATCAACACACTGTAAACAAACCAAATCAAATATTTCGCCTATTAAAATAACATGGTAACTTTAAAGGGCCGTAGGGCAGAACCCTCATGCCTGATTAGGACCATTTCAGATTTATACTTTCCCGTAAACAAAAAAAATCAAATATTTCGCCTATTAAAATAACATGGTAACTTTAAAGGGCCGTAGGGCAGAACCCTTATGTCTGATTAGAACATTTCAGATTTATACTTTCCCTTAGATGGTTACTATGACCGAGCAAAATTTCGTGAGGATCACTCAAGCCGTTCAGGAGGAGTACGTGTAAATAAAAAGCCAGAGTGTAGTATAGGAGCTCCGCTAATAATTAATAATTAATAATCCGCTCAATAATACTTAGGCTATTGCCGTCCTGGTGGTCGCCGGAGTCATCCCTGTCAAGCTCTTGGCAGGGGAGAGAAAAGCGATTTATCAGAGACAAGGCGAGATCGGCAAGGACACGGCAAGAACAGAAGAGCGCTTCCGAACCTTCCAGCAGTGGCAACACAGCTGGGAGCACGACACCCGAGGACGATGGACTGCGCGACTTATCAAGCAGGTCCAACCATGGGTGGAACGGCGGCATGGGGAGGTGGACTACTACCTGACCCAATTTTTGACAGGTCACGGCTACTTTCGGTCGTACCTGAACCGGGTGGGAAAGACCGGTTCACCGGACTGCATTTATTGCCCGGGTGTTCCCGACGATGCGGAACACACTTTCTTCCGCTGTCCCCGTTGGGAAGGGCCCCGCCTGGAGGCCACACATATCTTTGGTGCATTTTCGGTGGACTCGGTCTGCCAAAAGATCTTGGAGGATGAGGGCAACTGGGATTGTTTGTCACAGTTCGTCCGGGGCATCCTCCTGGAAAAGAAAACCGATCTGGACCGCGAAGTGGCCCAGATACCTTGACCGAGCGGCTGGATAAGGAGCGAGCCCCACGGGCGTAAGCCAAATTTAGGCCTAGCCTGACGTAATGTGATAAATAATTCCAGGTTAGATTCCCAAAGAGTAGAGGAGGTTTTTTAGTGGGTAAACCCGTTTTTTAGGGGAGCCCCACACTACAGGCTGGCCACCTGTGTGCGTAATGCATTTTTCCGCCTCTCCCTCAAAAAAAAAAAAAAAAAAAAAAATTACTTAGGCTATATAGATCTCTAAGTTGTACAAATCTTATTTTGTTATTATCTTGAATTTAAATACTAAAGAGGTTAATATTAGTCTTATGGAGTCCTCAACTTAACACGATAGAAGCGGTTGGTATTAAATTAAGTCTTCGAAATGGACTTATTTTGCGAGTTATATCCGTGTACAAATCCCCAAATCGCCGTTTCCATGCCCAGGACTTAGACCATCTCTTCCCGGAAAACTGCTCAACTGTGATTATGGGTGACCTTAATTGTAAACACTGAATATGGGGCTGTCGAACCACCAACCCTAATGGTAACCGCCTTCTACAACACATCAATGTTTCTGATGTTATAGTAGCGGCTCCTGATGAGCCTACCCACTACCCTTTCCAAGAAACGTATGAACCCGACATTTTGGACCTCGTTTTGCACAAGAATTTTAAGGAGCCTATACTGCAGCAAGTTTTACCTGAACTGGATTCAGATCACTCTCCAGTCGTGATCACGTTTTCTACTCATACACAGATAAGTTTGGGACCCCCTAAATTAATAAATGGTAAAATTGACTTTGAAGTATTCTCTTCAGAATTAGACAAAAGTTTGGCAGACGAAGTAAGTTTACAATCCTCGGATGAAATTGAAAATGCCGTCACACATTTCGTTAATTGCATTCGGGATTCCGTTACAAAATCCATTTCAAAAACGTTCAAAAATAAGGCTTACGAATTCCTTCACCCACCAATCAGAATAATGAGACTTATAACAGAAAAAAATAGAATACGACGTCGTTGGCAGAGGCTCAGACTACCGTTTCTTAAGAGACAATTAAATGAACTTACGAGAAGAGTAAAACTTGAGTTAGATGACTTTAGAATTACAAGCTACAAGAATTACGTGTCTCAGATCCACCCTCAAGACTCAAGTATGTGGAAGGCTACAAAACGAATCCTTCAGTCTCGCCCTCAAATTGCAACTTTGACCCAGGACAATAACGTGTATGAGAGTGATGCTGAGAAATGTAATTTATTTGCTGACTTTTTTGAGTCTGCCTTCAGTCCAAATGACATTGTGCAACACGATTGTGCTAAACTTGTCGAAGAGACTGTAAATGCCAGTTTCTTGACTGCGGAGCTACCGAAGAGATTTGCTTCGAAGACTGAAGTGAAGGAGATCATTAGAAAACTTCCTCAGCGCAAGTCACCTGGGCACGACCAAATAACGAACTTAATCTTAAAACATCTTTCCGATAAAGCCCTGAAAATTTTAACTTCTATTATCAATTCATGTCTCTCCCAAGGCTATTTTCCTGCTGCTTGGAAACATGTGGAAGTAATTGTGATACACAAACCCGGTAAACCTCAAAATTCTCCTTCAAGTTATAGGCCCATTAGTCTCTTGCCTACTATGTCCAAAGTTTTTGAAAAGGTTATTTTAAAAAGACTTTTGGATCACGCTGACGAGGCGAAAGTGATTCCTCAAAATCAATTTGGATTCCGTTTGAAACATTCTACACTTCATCAGCTCTTG
Source organism: Neoaliturus tenellus (assembly GCA_030545055.2). Classification (NCBI taxonomy): domain Eukaryota; kingdom Metazoa; phylum Arthropoda; class Insecta; order Hemiptera; family Cicadellidae; genus Neoaliturus; species Neoaliturus tenellus. Next base: position 8,437 of record JAQYXR010001317.1, on the reverse strand, counting down.
AGAATATCAGGAATAATTGTGCACGGTTTCGAACGGAAACAACATTCAGCCGCTGCATTCTTAGATATAGCGCAGGCGTTTGATACAGTATGGCACAACGGCCTTATCTTTAAAATGCAAAATCATGGATTCCCTAAATATATCTTGAATATAATTAGGTCCTTTTTAGACAATAGAAACTTTTCTGTTAAAATTAACTGTGCTACTTCTTCTACTCGATCTATAAAAGCGGGTGTGCCTCAGGGCTCGATACTTGGGCCTGTACTTTTTAGCATCTACATGTCCGACCTGCCAGATTTACAAGAAGCAACTTTAGCCCTCTATGCTGACGACACTGCTGTCATTTGTCAAAATTCTAATGTTGATGAGGCTGTCACGTCATTGCAAACGTCAGTTGATTCCTTAGTACATTGGTTCGAGAGATGGCGATTTAGGCTCAATCCAAATAAGTGTGAAACAAAAATCTTCTCGCTCAAGAAGTTTACTCCACCTCATGAAATACACATACATGGAACATTTTTGGCGTGGAACCCGGATGATCGTGCTATAAAGTATCTGGGTGTGTGGTTAGATAAGAAACTTAGTTGGAATTTCCATGTCAATGAAAAACTCACTCAAGGGTATGCTCGTCTAGCCCGCCTTTTTCCTCTCATCAACCGAAAATCTTTTTTAAAACCTGCTTGTACGATTTTAATATATAAAACTATAATCATGTATGAAACACCTGTATGGGGACTGTCTATTTCAGCTGCTAAATTGAACAGAATTCAAATTTTCCAAAACAAAATTCTTAGAATTGCCGTTAACGCCCCTTAGTTTGTGCGGAATAACCACCTTCATCAGGAATTAGGTGTTAGCTTGGTGAAAGACTTTATAACTACCTGCAGCAGAAAGTTTGTTGACAATTTGAATCTTGTTCCTGGAGCAGTATACTTCAACGTCGGACATCCAACTGAAAACAGACGTTTGAAACCTAGACTACCACAAGATTTACTTCTTGATCTGGACTAATTCCTTCTTTCCAAATATTTGTAGTAATATTTTGTTTTTAATATTCTTTTATTGACAGTTTTTCCCTTTCATATGTTCCCGGGTGACCCTAACTAGGGCGAGCCCCATATCGTTAATACCACGTTATGTCAAATTGTTTAGTTATTCATTCTGAGTATAATGTTGAAATTGAACCAGAAATAAATATTTGTAAAAAAAAAAAAAAAAAAAAAACTGAAAACAGCTGACTTAACTGTCAATGTGCAAACCACAAGTTCCAGTTTAAATAACATTTGGTTTTCTATTGTGGCCAGTTACTGAATTATTGAATGCTAACTAAAATAAAATTAATTTATCACTTTTTTAATCAATAATGGTGATTATGACTATTTAGATCAATTAAAGTTAAGTAAAAGGTAAAACAATCAACCGTCAATTGTAGAATTGCAACTTAATAATAATTTTTAAAAAATTAGTGTAAATGACTGAATCAGCTAATAACCGTAGAAGTATTACAATCAACATTTTACAGTTGTGTTTAATGTGATACATGTCGTTCAACAAATTTATACAAGAGTGCAGGGCCTTTAGGCCCACATTAAAACATTCTTAATTTAAAGTGAGCTAAGAGAATGAGCTCACTGTGAAGAAGAGTGAGCGGAGCAAACAAGCTTGGAAAGAAAAGAGCCTTTTTGAACTTAGGGCAATTGGATGCCATGAATGAAGCCAGTAAGTTGATATTTTATAGCAAGGACACATAAACACAATGAACAACATGGTTTATAAACATTGTCGATGAGTACTATTGGATCATATTAATAATCTAAAAGAAGGTTTTTAAGATTATTTATATTGTAGCTAAGTAAGCATAAGGCTGTTCTAGTGACTCTGAGAAAGGTGCAAAAACGAAGATTCCTTCTTTGATTCCCAAGTGCCAAGTTTACAAAACAAACGACAAAGAATGCGGGATGTATGTAAACACAGGTTTGACGCTAACTCAGCATATTCGGTTACAGTGCCAACAGCTGACTCAGCCTTGCACACTTGGCCTACTACAACATATGGCTTCCATTATCAAGCATCGCTTATTAATAACCCATTTGAGCGCATTAAATGATTCCTTCAACAAGTGAAACGGATATAGCCCATTAATGGAATAAGTTTATATCACATTAAACTAATTAAAAAAAGGCCTAGAATCTATTATACATTAATCCTCAGGATATTTTTGTTATGTAAAAAATTCCTCCCACAGTTTTTAACTGAGTTAAAAAATTTGTTGCTGTTAAAACTAGCTTCTAAACAAAATATTCAACCTCAGAGATCTACTCTTCTTGATTTTACAGCTCCCATATTAGACTTAGTTTGGATCACCCAAATAACAAAACCTGTCGAAGATTTTTTTATCGATGTTGATTTTATTTAGATGTAAAAGTAGTTCAACGAGTCCTTTAAAGAATATGCTGAATTCCAAATCCCCCCAAAAAACTGATTAAAAATATTAGTAGGAAGTTAATTATAAAATGGTTTATATTTAAACAGTGTGTTGACTGATTTTATCAGTAAATATTGGCTAAATTTGCACATAGATCACATTAAAAGAAAAATTCAAGCTGTACGAAGGATGAGTAAAAGTTGCTTTTGATTCATAACTTATTATATATCTTCTATCTCTTCCACTGAGGACAGAAGAGAATTTTAACTGTTAAGTATGTTAAACAGAGACTTTTATAATAGGCAAGGCAATTTTTAACTATTGGGTAAGTTAAATAAAAGTTTGATACGAAAATGTAAAAAGTTTATAAGTGAGAATAACAAGCTAAGTTAAATTATAAAATAAACATATGAGTATCAACAATAAATTAATATTTCTAGTTTTGAGTGTTTATTTATGGATCAGTTAACTGAGGATTAATAAAACAACAATTTTCTGTGTTTGGTATAAAATAATGGAAATTTAATTTTGCTTAAACCTTAATAAAATTACATTTTTATTCATCCTCATGATTTTAGTAATGGCTTAGTGCATTTTTTTATTTCTATTGGGGCTGAGTATGTAAGTATGAGGCCATAGAGATGGTGTTAGGATTATAATTATTAGCATCCAAAATAATTTATAAGTGTACACCAAAGTTTAGCTTGATATGTAAGTAAGAGACAAAGATAAAGAGTGATAAAGAGTTTTGATGCTTTCCCAATAGAATATCATGGAATGCGTATTTTAAAATTTTAATTGCATTATGTGATCTTGACCCTCAGTTTATAACTTTCACAGAGCTGTATAAATCTAGTCGTCACGTGTAAGCTGTATCATTATATAAATTAGGGAAACCCTCGAAAAAGAAGTTAATACTAAAAGTTAGTCCGTAATCCGTAGAATTAAAATATTTCTATCAACATTACACAGTTGACATGTACCAGCTTCCTTGATATTTAACAGTATATTGCCTGCAAAGCTATCTATTTAATCATCAAGGAACCCCAACCCATCTGTTCTAAATAGTTTTTTACTCCCAGAGGAAGAGAAAACCTAGAAAAACAAGACAAATGATAAATAAAAATAATTATATTCCAGTAATTATATGAACAATTTAACAGTCACAGACCTATTTCCGCAAAAGTCGCTTGTTCATCCCAACCTTCCATTCTCTAGAGCACAACCAGACACACATGTGCCCAACAGGAAAACACTCACTATGTTGGCAACACTGTGGCCAGACCCTGACCACACTGTGTGGAGATCAACAGCTGACTGGTGGTTAATCAGCTGACTGAGTTTGCCTCCTAAGCTGTTGTTGTAACACTGTCATGTTGGATTACAACAAGACTGACTGATAGTAAAAGGTTTATGACACTGCCGACAGAACTTAGGTAGCAAATAGTACTTAAAAAAAACTTCACAATACTGTAATTTATTCAAATAATTAGAGTATAGGATTCTTATTATGTATTCTTTTTTTTACAGTCAATGAACAGTTTAGTGGTTATGGATATTAAATAATTGTTGTGTTGGATTATCTGCACAGTTTGATTATAAAAATCACCCTGGTTCCAATGTAGTTTGGATAATCAACTCTCTACTAGAAGTACTCAAAATAGAGTATAAGTTACATTATAGTCCTGGACAGGCTTATTGGCGGGTGGCCGATCAGCTGTTACAACCTATTTCCTTTGTTAACTGTTTCTAGAAGGTAACAGTAGCTTCTTCAACCAGGATCAAAAAGTAATAGTTACAAACATATCATTGAATTTTAATGTCAGCTGTTACGTATGAAAATACAAACTTCTTTCCAACGTGTTGTTATAACATTAAACATGTTTTCATAAATTTTACAAGCAATATCTTTTAAAGTTATATAGCTTATCAACAACATTTAACTTTACTAACGTGTTTTAGTTAGTTCATCTTTAATGTTGCACCTAGTACATCATACATAGATGAAAGAGGAAGTCACTGCATGTAGGCTCGACGAGAAGTGTGACTAAGCCTCATGATTTTCTATTCTATTTACACCTTGCCTACGAATAATATCTAATATTATTTATAGAAGAGCTACTAAAAATTACACTGACGAGAAATATACTGTTTTTGAAAACCAGAGTTGAGTTTGGATAGTGATTTGGGAAAACGTTTTTACAGTGATAAAATGTAAAATCCATAGTGTATAGATCTCCTTCACGCCACACACTTAAACTATAGGATCTTCGTGTTATTGTTGTGGTCTAATGTTGTCAGTTTTCCTGAAAAATTAAAATTACAAAATTAAGGTTAGGTTATAGGTTTTAGGTTAGGATATTTTAAGGTTTTATACATTTCCTTCATTTATATAATAATACGTTTCCTCTCGATTTTACGTTTCCTATAGTCTACATTAATGTTTTCCTTAACAGTTTGTTCGCGGTAAGATAATTATTTACTATTAATCTGCCCTTATGTAATCATTCTATCTGTTTCACTCGATAAACAAGAAATTAATCAAATTAATCGATCACTAGGCAAAATGTGTACAAGAAAATAACAGTGAAAGATTAAAGTTACAAACAGTTACGTTATGATTCCAATAAAAACAGTTACTGTTACCTTCTGGAAACAGCTTACTGAGGTAATAGGTTGCAACAGCTGGTCACCCACCCGCCAATAAGCCTGACCACGACTATAGTTAATTAGTTAATTAGTAAATTTGGAGAAATAAAAATTATTCTTATTCTTAGTTATACTACACTAGTTTTACAAGTTTGGGTAGCAATCTACATGTGTACAGAGGACTGTCGTTTATCGACTGTGTCGCAAAAATATACGCCAGTGTTGTGTTTAATAGGCTAAATTTGTGGGTAACGGAGCGAGAAATTTTGAGTGAATGTCAAGCGGGATTTAGAAAAAATTATTCGACCGTCGATAATATTTTTAATCTTATCAATTTAATAACCATCCGAACTGCAACACAGGGTGACAAACTTTATGCTTTCTTTGTGGATTTTGAATCAGCTTTTGATACAATTGATAGAAATTCTTTATTTTTTAAGCTTTCTGGATTAGGGGTATCAACTCAAATGATGCGAATTATTAAAGATCTATACACTGGAACTTCAGCAGGGGTAAAATTTAAAGAGGGGAGGTCGGAATTCTTCGAAACAAGGGGGGGCTTAAAACAAGGATGTGTGGGTTCTCCGTTATTATTTTCGCTTTTTATTAATGACATTCCGGGTGAGTTGGAGGGTGGTTGCAATTTCGGTGGTTTAAAAGTAAATGTGTTATTATATGCGGATGACCTCGTGTTACTTGCCCCAACCGGAACAGTTTTGCAGCTAATGATTAATAATCTTGAACGGTATTGTGATTTGTGGAGTTTGCGAGTGAATTTAAAAAAATCTAAAATCATGGTTTTTAGAAAAGGTGGAAAGTTAAGTTGTAGGGATAAATGGTTTTATAAAAGGGAACGAATAGACGTAGTAAATGAGTATAAGTATCTAGGGGTAACAATAACAACAAAATTGTCTTGGGAAAGTCATTTTAGAGAAAAATCTGTTTCTTCAAAATTCGCAATGAATTCGTTATGGCGTGATTTTTTCGGAAATAGTAAGATTCCATTGTGTTCAAAATTTTTTGCTTTTAATTCACTGATTAGATCAATAATGTGCTACGCATGTCAGATTTGGGGCTTTCATGAATTTTCAAGTGTGGAGGGTATATTTAGACTTTTTATTAAAAGGATTTTCGGCCTTCCAACAAATGTACCAAATTACTTTTTATATTTAGAAACAGGATTGGAAAAGGTGCACAATTTCACTATTGTAACTCACGTTGACTATTTAATGAATTGTTTAGCGCTTCCGGATAACCGACTCCCCAATATTCTCGCAAAACAAATAATTTTAAGAAATTTGTCATGGTGTAAGGAATGGAAACAGCTAGGGCGGAAATACTACATAGATATCAGTTTCGATATTGAAAATTTAGAAGAAACGCGTGTCCAACTGATGAGAGTAGTGGATGCGTTGAGGAGGGAGGCCAGGCAGTCATGGCTGCGGGCCGCGCGAGAATCCCAGAATCACCAATTGTACAGTTCTCTCGACCTTGAACTTGGGCAGCGCTCTTATCTTGCAGATAATAATATTAGTATTGACTTGAAACGATGGGTAATGAAGGCTCGAGCCGAAGCAATTAACCTTAATTTCAAACCCTGGCTAACTGATACAAACTTTCACTGTTCATTGTGTAACTTACAAGAAAACGAAAGTGTTTTTCATTTCATCGCTAGATGTCCAATATTGGCACAACAAAGGAAAAATTGGTTTTCAAAAAAGGAATTACAATGGGAAGAGTTTTTATCTTTTATTAATGGGAGGGATTGGCGAAAATTGGGGTACTATCTTCGAGATGCTTGGAGGGTTAGATGGAGCTTAATTTTGGAATTCAATTTTTAAAACTATTAATTTGTTTCACCGTCAATATATTATTTACATATTATTTTAACTTAACATTAATAAAAATTTAATTACAAAAATGTATATTTATGTAGGCCTATATGTGCGGTCTATATGATAGGGTACTGGATCTTTATTGTAAATGTAATTATTAATAAATTTTTTGTACAGGCTGTTATTATTAATTTGGATATATAAAATAACTCAATAACTTATTAATAATAGGGAAAAGATGTATATCGTTTTCAGTGCAAATATGCCAACCCAGTAGACGGTTCATGAAACCATTACTGTAAAGTGTGCTGCTATTTTGTATTACTTTGTACTTGTTTTGGAGAAAATAAAACACTGTTTCTATTCTATTCTATTCTATTCTATTCTACATGTGTATGTGCTTGCTTGCAAAGAATCACATGTTTATCAGAAACCACATGAACGTGGAGGTCACTAAACCTCAGGTGAACTACTCAAGACACCATTTGAGACAGAGTAGAAGGGCGAATCCGATGTTATCCAAAAACCAAAGTCCTTTGGCTGAAGCAGTACAAGAGATAAACAGATTTTCCCCCAAGGTTTTTTAAAACCGTTTTTTTTATGACCGCAATTCCTTTATGTATGCTGAATATTTATTTTATTAATTTATATAACATTCCTGCATTTATGTAACGATTTTCTGCAGTTTTAAACCAGATTTTCAGTGCCATTGGAAAACGTTTCATAAATGGTGGTTGTCTTTAAAAAATTAAAAAACATTAAATTTCATGCCTTTTTTCCTCATTCTCAGAGTTCTGATGTAACCTCATAGAGAGAATAAATAAAATATTGATTAAACAGGTCTTTGTGAGAAGTTTGAGATAGGTAAACAGATTTACTACAACAACTTAATTTTGGCATTTTAACATTTTAATGCAGAAACCAAGTGATTTCTAGCACAAAGTATGTTAGCCTACAAGAATTGTACAAAAAAATTACTAAAGTGAAAAGTAAATAGGGCAGCATAGCACAGCCTCCTTGACCTGCCCACTCCCGGGTCAGTACCGAGCCAGCGGTGCCAACCGTGGTGGCCCGTGCCAGTGGTGGCCAGGTCGGCAGCCTCCGCCGTGCCCATTGGCTGGCCGGTCACCAGAAGTCTCACTCCATTTACCCTGACTGATGTTTCACTTTCATGTCTGCCTCATTATGGCTTGTTTATTCCCCTTGCTACACCTAATAAATCTCCTTTCGGTGCCAAATACAAGAGGATCCATTGTATAGCAGAGCTACAACAATTGTACACCAACCGAAGACAATTTACAAACTACCTAGTATGAAGAGATCTGTACACATTTTAATAGTTTGTAAATTGTGTTTAATATCTTGTAATTATTCTTGTGCTGAATTTTATTTGACTGTAAATGCTTGTTAATATTTCTATTCATTCTTCTTAAGTTATATTTCAAACCAATGTTACTTAATATTTTTTAAAAGGCCATAATTTGATGTGTTATTTCATCTGTCTTTTATTGGCAAGTCATTTTTAAAA
>JAQYXR010001316.1:0-35683 GCA_030545055.2 Neoaliturus tenellus | reverse complement strand
AGAACCTTTAGTATATCGTGGTGAAAATGCGGAAAAAATATTTCTTGATCACTTATATTCAATAGCTGGAAATATGCAAAGATTATATACAAATATTGTACCAATAAAACCGATGGACGAAGAAGAAGAAATTCAACATGAAAATGCAACTCGATGTTTCTTGTGCAAAAATGATTTTACTATTGAGAATTATAAAGTTAAAGATCATGACCACCTCACAGGTTATTATAGGGGTGCTGCTTGTAATAAATGCAACTTGAGCTATCGTTTACCACTATTTATTCCTGTGGTTCTAACCTCAGCGGGTATGATGCTCATTTTATAATACCCGAATTAGGAAGAGATGATGGTAAAATTGATGTATTAGCTGAAACTTCAGAGAAGTTCATCAGTTTTTCCAAAGAAGTTGGAAACGTGAAATTAAGATTCTTAGACTCCTACAGATTTATGCCGTCGAGTTTGTCCAAACTTTCTGAAAATTTAAGGAAACAAGATTTTGTTGAAACAAAGAAGATTGTAAATAGCGACAAACTGGATCTGGTACTTCGGAAAGGTGTTTTCCCATATGATTACATAGACAGTTTAGAAAAATTTAATGAAACATCACTTCCAGCAAAAGAAGAATTCAAAAGTAAACTTTACGACATGGATATATCTCAAGAGGACTATGATCATGCATGTAGAGTATGGAACGAATTAGGATTTAGAACATTGGGAGAATATTCAGATTTTTATGTTAAATTAGATGTAACTTTACTATGTGATATAATGGAAGAATTTAGAAATACGTGTTTTGCAGCATATGGATTGGACCCTCTTCATTCATACACTTCACCTGGACTAGCATGGCAAGCCATGTTGAAAGAAACAAATTGTAAATTACAACTTCTTACTGATATAGATATGGTTTTGATGTTAGAATCAGGAGTTCGAGGGGGATTGACGCAAAGTGTAACCAGACATGTTAAGGCGAATAACAAGTATCTGCCCGATTATGATGCATCAAAACCAACAACATTCCTGGGTTATTTCGATGCAAATAACTTATACGGATGGGCAATGTCGAATCCCCTTCCATATGATAATTTCAAATGGATAGACCCAGAATCAATTGGAAACGTAATGGATATACCGAAGCATGGTGAAACTGGTTACGTTTTTGACGTCGATTTTGAATATCCTGAACATCTTCACGATCATCATTATGATTTACCACTTCTTCCAAAGACTGAAATTTCCCCTACTGGAAGATGGCCAAAATTATTGATGACTTTAACCAACAAGTCTCGGTATGTCGGACACTACTGGATGATACAACAGGCTTTAGACTTAGGATTGAGAATTACAATAATTAATCGAGTACTACAATTTTCTCAATCTTGTTGGTTAAAACCGTACATCGACAACAACACAAGAAGAAGAGCTGCCGCTACATCAAGTTTTCAAAAAGATTTTTTCAAATTAATGAATAACGCAATATTTGGCAAGACTTTGGAAAACAAAAGGAAACATAAGGATATCAAATTGGTAACTGATCCAGTAAAATTACAGAAATTGGTGCAACAACCAAACTTTGGTTCATCTGTAATTATTAATGAAAATCTAGTTGTTATTTCCATGAACAAGAAGTCAGTTGAAATGGATCGTCCTTTGTATCTTGGAATGTCAATCTTGGATATTTCAAAAACACATATGTACGAGTTTCATTATAAGAAGATGGTTAACCATTATGGAAGAGAGAACATTGGTATTGCATATATGGATACGGATGCACTAATTTACTGGATTAAAACAAATGACATGTATGAAGATCTACGCACCTTTATATATAAAGATGATTTCGACTTTTCCGATTATCCTAAGGATCATCCAAATTACGACTATGACAGAAACAAGAAAGTATTCTGAAAATTTAAAGATGAAACAAATGGTGTGCCAATGATGGAAATTGTAGCATTAATGTCCAAACTGTATTCGTTTCAACTGTACATAAATGAGAGGAACGAACATCAAGTCACGAAGAAGGCCAAAGGAATAAAAACTTCTTTTCTTAAGAAGAACGTACAGTTTGAACATTATAAAAGATGTTTGTTTGAAAATGTTGAAACAACTGCAACGTTTAACACTATTAGAAGTTATAATCATCAACTTTTTAGTGTCAAACAAACAAAGTGGGCATTAAGCTACAAAGATGACAAGCGCCATATTTTAGAAGATAAAATTAATACTTTACCATTCGGCCACTACTCTCTAAACCCTATCGACCAGTAAACCTATTCTTCGTCCTCTACCTTTTTCCTTTTTCCTTTCCGTAAAGAAGAGGGGACATGGCAAGCCCAATGCCATGTTCCCTCTTTTTTACACTAATATGAAATGGCCTTGACCTATATTCAAACTATATAGATGAGAATAAACTATTCTATGGATCAGTATTTTTACATGCGGTGTACAAGCAACATCTGAAGATGGAAAGTGTGAAGGACAAGATTGTAAATGAACTACATAAACCAGCAAGAAGAAGATTTCCAAGAAGAAGTACAATCATTAAAGGAATGAATGATCTTTATCAAGCTGATCTCATTGAAATGATACCGCACAGTAAATTAAACAAAGGATTTAAATATATTTTAACAATTATAGACTGTTTTACTAAAATAGCTGACGCTTTACCATTGAAGGATAAGACTGGTAAAAGTGTTACAAAAGCCATGGAAACCACAATACAAAGAAATAAATTTAAAATTAAACATCTACAGACCGATGATGGAAAAGAATATTTTAATAAAGACTTTGGAGCTTTGATGAAGAAATATCAAATAAATCATTATTCTACAAATTCTGAAGTTAAAGCTTCAATAATTGAAAGATTCAATAGAACATTAAAAGGTGCGATGTATAAACAATTTTCAAAAAGAGGATCATACGTGTGGTATGACATATTACCACAACTTATAAAAGAGTATAACAACAAATATCATCGTACCATTGGAATGAAACCTATCCAGGTAAATAGTGCTAATGCCAAAATTGTATTACAACGCATTAAAAATAATACAACACCGAAATTGGAAAAATTGCAACCAAAGAAGTTCAAGGTCAACGATAAAGTTCGTATAAGCAAATACAAAGGTGTATTTAGTAAAAGATATCTACCAAATTGGACTAATGAAGTATTTACAATTTATAAAGTGCAACCAACTATACCTGAAACCTATTTATTAAAGGATAACAAGGGTGAATTACTTCAAGGTGGATTCTACGGACACGAATTGTTGAAATCAACAGTCGGTGATGTATATCTTGTCGAGAAAATTTTAAAAGGAAAAAGGATATGGTTAAAGTCCGGTGGTTAGGGTTTGATAAAAGTGAAGACTCTTGGATTCCTTCAAAAGACTTAGTATAGTTGTTTAATAGCTCATTGTGTGTTTAACCTTTATACAAGATGGAGATTGTACAACAAAAAGATCGATTTAATATCAATAACATTGATGAATTGACAGTTGACAATGATAAGTTAAATCATGGAAAACATGGTGAATTACTACCAAATACGATAAGATGTCTAATAACTGGTCCTTCAAATTGTGGAAAAACTAATGTTGTTTTTAACCTTATAACTAATCCTAAGGGATTGCGTTTTAACAATATATACATTTTTTCAAAATCATTGCAACAACCAAAATATCAATTATTGGAAAAAGTACTTGCAAGTGTACCTGAAGTGAATTTTTACAAGTTTAATGCCAGTGAAACAATTATGCAACCAAATGAAGCAAAACCATTTTCTATTTTTATATTTGACGATGTTTCTTGTGAAAATCATGACACAATAAGGAATTATTTTGCTATGGGAAGACATCATAATATTGATAGCATTTATATTGGTCAAACATACAGTAAAATTCCAAAACAACTTATAAGAGACAATGCAAATATGTTGATCATCTTCAAGCAAGATGAAACAAATTTAAAGCATATATATAATGATCATGTAAATGCGGATATGCCATTTGAAAAATTTAAAGAGATGTGTGGCAAAGCATGGAATGAGAAATATAGCTTTCTCGTTATTATGAAGGAAGAAGATATTAAAAATGGTAGATATCGTATAGGGTTGGATAAATTTGTATTTATGCGTTGAACTACCGATGGTACATCTAGTTACACGTTGAACTTCACAGTGTAAACATGGTGAATCAAGAAAAACTATTGAAAGAAATAAAATCACTCAGTGATTCTATTAGGATGAAGAATCGTGCATTGAGGATGGGTTTAAGTGAAAGAGAAGAATTTCTAGAGACTACATTTAAACCTATTACGGAACCTTTAAAACAGATATCAGAAACTATTGGTAAACCTCGTTATGAAGGAGATGTTTTACTAGCAGTTTCTAAACAAGAAGTACAAGCATTAAAAAAAGAAGAAGATGATGATTCATATACAAGTGCTAGTGAGCAAGAAGAAACAAAAGAAGAAGAAGAACCAATTGTTGAAAAGGAAGAAGAACAGCCAATACCTGAAGCTGAACAATCTATTCCAAATTTAACTCAATTGAGTAGCGATATATTACAACATGGACCTCTTGGAAGAAAATATATAATGAAAATGCTACATGACATGAAATCAAACCCAAATTTGAGTAGATCACACGTATACGGAGCAAGAATTGATGGGAATGAATTGAAGATCGGAGATTCAAAGCTTGAAATAACACAAGACGATTACATCATTATTGGTGAGCATAGATATAAAGGAACAAAAGGATTATATGAATTAATTTTTAAAAACATACCACTAAGATATTCATCCAAAGATTTAAGTGTTTTTTAAGGAGATTCTACAAAATACCAATGCTCATAAAAGAAATTACTTAAAGGATGCAATGATTAATCGTTCACGTGCAACAAAATATAACATCGTTATAAAAAAGTTGTTTCCTCCACGAAAATTGCCAACATTACGTACTGCACCAGCGGTGAGACAACCACTGAAAAGAAAATCTTTATCACTTATGGATTTATCACTTCTTGAACAACATGGTAAAAAGAGTAAAGGAGATACTTCAACATCTGGTAAAGGATTGATGAAAAATCTATACAATACAAATGTGATTTACTACAACGACATCAATAAATTGGTTGACAGAATGAGACTATTGCATGAAGCCTTGGAAGCCGGTCATACAGGTTTAAATAATGAATGGGTAGCTCTGATTGACGAACTCAAGAATCGCGGCATAATCGTATAATCGTCCGCGGATATATAAGAGTTGCAGGCATATAATGTGTCAGTTCTAACATGAGCGTTGACAAGTTCGGACGTTACTCCGCGTTAGGAGTGCAAGTTGGAGAAAACAGAAAAAGAAGTGGATTACCGCAAACACCCGAAGGTGACTATAACATAAATAATAAACGTTTAAAGTTTGTTAAAGATCCAGAAGAAGATGGAGATGCAACAAATTTAAAAACAGTAAAGGAGGAAACATCTACAAGTTTAAACTTGACAACAACCAACTGTATGATGCAAAAATCTCACAGGGTTATTAATGTTGCAAAACCAGTCAACAATGGAGATGTTGTTAATAAAGGCTATTTGCTATCTGCGATGGATTACGCTTTACTGTTGCAAAAGACTAAAAGTGGAAAAATGTACAATGCTTTAAATTATAAAATAACTAATGTGGCAGACCCAACCGATGATACAGATACAATCAATAAGCGTTATTTGCACTCTGTAATACCAGAAAAGAAAAAGGATGGATTTTCCTTTTATAAATATACTATAAACGATATTGGATATCCTAAAGAAGAAAGTGATGGTGTTAATATAAAATATATTAAAGATAATTGTATTTTATATAATGATGCTGTTATTGATTGTCATGGAAAAGTGTTGTCCAATCTGAAAGATGGTTCAACTCCATCGGATGCTGCTACCGTGAAACAAATGAATGAAAGCTTAAAAAAAGAAACATCCACTTTTGTTAAACAAAATCAAGTAGTGTCAAAGAAAGGTGATGAGTTTATGCAAGGAAGTGAAAAGTTTACCTTACTACAACTACAAAATGACAAGTGGGATGGAAAAAATAAAAAATTGTCAAATATAAATTTAGGCACGGAAGAACATGATGCTGTTATTTTAAAACAAGTACCACAACTATCAGCTACTGGTGTTAACTTTATATGTGGAGGCAGACGATTAACCGAAGTTAAATCTGGTAAAGATGATCAGGATTGTGTTGTTGTAAAACAAACTATAGTTAGAGATAAAATAAATAACGTATATGATGGAAAAAATAGAAGAATATCTAACATATCAGCAGGAATAGCTCCAAATGATGTTGCTACTATTAATCAAGTTATAGCAACCTCTAAAAACGATCCATCTGTGTATACATGTAATGGTAAACGTATCACAAATCTTGATAATCCTACACATGACAAAGATGCTACTAATATAGAGTATGTAATGAATCTTGTAGGTAATGTAGTTATTGATATGCATAATCATTTGATTAATGCATTGATGAAACACAATAAAATCGAAGATTCTCGGAGAGACCAATGGATTAAAGATGAAATCATTGATAGATACTAGTAAAACTTTTGAATATTTAAGTATGGAATACACAAAAAAGGATTCATTATCATAAAGTATTTCATAGAGTGAAGACGTTGGTTACATAAAACAGCATAATGAAGACCGTATCGCTCAGTCGTCGTCAAGACAGCGGCAAGAGAGGACGTGGTTTAACATCAGCTGCATTATCCCTGCTCAGACGGATTCCAATTGGTGCTGTTGTGAATCGAGCGATAGACGCTTTACCATACGAATTACATCTGCCCGGAGGTTATCAATATTGTGGACCTGGAACTAAGTTGGCAAAACGTTTAGCAAGAGGAGATCCTGGAATTAATAAATTAGATCAAGCTTGCAAAGAACACGATATAGCATATTCAAAGTATAAAGATTCAACAAATAGATCAATAGCGGATAACATTCTAGCGGAAAAAGCTTGGCAAAGAGTAAAATCAAGTGACTCAAGTATTGCAGAAAAAGCAGCGGCTTGGGCAGTAACTACAGCCATGAAGACGAAAGCAAAGTTAGGTGCTGGAAGACGTCGCAGAGGAAGACCTGCAAAAAGAAGCGCTCCCAAAAGAGGTGGAAACATTAAAAAAGGACGTCGTAGAACTCGTAAGGCAAATGTAAAGAAGACTTCTGTTTGGCAAATGGTAAAAAACGGAGCAGGTTTATACCTAAGACCATACCGTGTGTACTAAATAAAAAGAATCAATTGCTAATTCCAAATAAAGCCTTAACAAATCATCAGTTAAATGAGTATGTAAAATGTTTGAAAATACCATTTTTTCGAGAGTTTTATGAAAGATGCATTACCAACTAAAATATGGGAAAATGAAACTGGAATATTAAATTTGGATTCCACCTATGGTCCAGGCACTCATTGGGTATGCTATAAAAAGCTCGGACAAACCGTTTACTACTTTGACAGTTTTGGCAATCTACCACCGCCGAAAGAACTGCAACATTATTTTCGAAACTCCAAAAACATTTTTTACAATTACAAAAGAGAACAACCTAACAATACTGAAATATGTGGACATTTATGTTTGGAGTTTCTAGCGAAGAGTGTCAGTCAGCTTTAAGATGTCATCGTATACAGTGTCACTGAGTGGAAATTCATCCACATTGAAAAGTACGCTGTTCCCAGCATTGCGTCTATCCAAGGAAAGATTATGGGAAGCGGCATTACTTGATTTGACTACCTACAACTCAATTCCCAATGTTACAGAAGGAAAAAACAATTTACTACATTATTATGAAACTATGGATGCTTCAGGAAAATACTCAGAATTGAAAATAATTACATTTCCTACTGGAGCTTATGAAATCGATGATATAAACCAATTACTACAGAAACAACTCGGAGAAGAAAATATCACCGTTAAAGGAAACAATAATACTTTAAAAGCAGAAATAACTTCGAAATATTATATCGATGTCAGCTTGGAACAGTCGATTGGCAGTTTACTTGGATTTACAGATACAAAAAAGAAAATCTTAACTCCTGGAACTACTCATTCAGGTGATTCAACTGTAACAATATTGAAAGTAAATAGTATCGATGTCACGTGCAACATTATACACGGATCGTATAGAGATGGAGTTAATCAACATATTTTACATACATTTTATCCAACAGTGGCTCCCGGTTTTAAAATTGTTGAGAAGCCACAAAACTTGATATACCTACCGTTAAACACCAGTTTCATTTCAGACATCGTACTGAACATATTGGATCAAGACGGTCATAGTGTTGACTTTAGAGGAGAAACAATTACTATACGGATACACATCAGAGCAGCAACATAAAAGTCAACATGGGATTATCATTTAAACCGCAACGGAAGAGTCGGGAGCTCAGTAGCTCCTCGACATTGGAAGAGTTAACATCGGACAACATTCGTTTTCTACAGAAGATTGGATTGAAACTTAACAGCGATGGATATCCTGGATATATCTCAAGGACCAACGTTCGACGAAACACTATGGGAGAAGGAATATCACACACACAACCCTTACACTTCATCAAAATTAAACAATAACGATGAAATAAGGATTCCCATTCAACAACAAGATATTTACACTTTACCGTGTGAAAGTTACTTGTACATCGAAGGACGGGTATTAAAATTGGATGGAAAAACTGCTTCAACAGTTCCTTTTATAAATAACCCGATGGCATATCTTTTTGATGAAATAAGATATGAAATATCAGGGGTGACGGTTGATTCAACAAAAAAGGTTGGTTTAACAACGACATTGAAAGGATTAACATCATTAACACCGCATGAGAAGAATTCAATAGTCACCGCCGGATGGGTTGCCCCCGATAAAGACACTATAACACCAGCTTCCAACGGTCACTTTGATTTTCATGTACCTTTACGATTGCTTTTGGGATTCGCTGAAGATTACAAACGGGTAATAATAAATGTCAAACAAGAATTAGTATTACTCAGATCTTCAACTAATAAGGACTTGATACTTGTAGACCCTGCAACTACGGAAGATAAACTGGAATGGCAACTACAGTTGGATAAAGTTGTTTGGAGAGTACCTCATGTAAGATTGGCCGATGAACATAGAATCCTATTATTGAGAAAGTTAAAATCTGACCGTGATATTGTGATGCCATTCCGAAGTTGGGAATTTCATGAATACCCTACACTACCTCAGACAGAACGACAAACATGGACCGTCAAGACATCA
Organism: Neoaliturus tenellus; assembly: GCA_030545055.2. Taxonomy (NCBI): domain Eukaryota; kingdom Metazoa; phylum Arthropoda; class Insecta; order Hemiptera; family Cicadellidae; genus Neoaliturus; species Neoaliturus tenellus. The sequence goes on along the minus strand of JAQYXR010001316.1, from coordinate 26,392 downwards.
ACTTACTTGGAACGAGCAAGGTACATAATACTCGGTTTTCAAACTAAGCGAAAAGATGTTATCACTGCAAATGCTGGTCAATTTGATCATTGTAAAATAAAGAATTGTAAAGTTTTCCTAAACTCTCAATTCTTTCCCTATGACAATTTGAATGTCATGTTCAGCAAAAAACGTTTTTCCATTTTATACGATATGTATGCAAGATTTCAATCGTCATATTATGGAAAGACTAATACACCACTATTATCACCTGACCAGTATTATTCCAAGGCTCCAATAATTGTAATCGATTGTTCAAAACAAAATGAATCGGTAAAATCATCAAGTGTAGATATAAAAATTGAAATGGAATTTGAAGAACCAGTAGCGGATGGAACTTCGGCATACTGTCTAATTCTACATGATAAAATAGTTACTTACACACCGCTGACCGGAATTGTGAAGAATGTACTTTAAGAAGAATTGTACAACAACTGCAAATTTTTGAGGTTAGAATTATCTGCTTCAATTTTTGAGGTTAGAATTTCATTTGTGAAAGACAACTTGAAAACAAACAATTATGTAATTGTATAAATTTCAAGGATTTTACGAAAAATATAAAAGCGAGAAAATAATTAGTGGAAACTTCATTCTATCTTCAACCGTCGTATGGGAAACATCATTCGCAAGATGAATTCTACTAACGGAGAAGAAAATACACCTCTAATGGATGATAATAGTTCAGATATAGAAAAACAAGTTGAACGAGAAATGGACGAGTTCCTAAAGTTTAACAAACATAAGAAGAGAGAAGAAGAAGAAGCTGAAAAAGAAGTAAAAAGGAAGAAGGTTGAAGTTAACATTACAACCAATATTTTAACAGAAGTATTTCTTCGGATTATCTACCCAATTTCTTCATGCATGACAAAAAGTATATCAGTTGGAATTTTAAAATCAATGGATTATTCACCAATTGTTATTTTAAATCATGGAAACAAAATGGTTACTTTCAGTGAAACTACTTGGGAATCTCTCATGAAACATTTACATCTTTTGGAGTGCTATTTAAGTAACAACACATTTGGAAGAAGAACAAGATTAAGTTTATTGGAATCAAATATTGAAGTTGATATAGTAAAACATCGTGGAGGACAAATTGTTCGCTTCAGAGATTTAACTACCCACAATGTTAAATTATATTTTACTAAAGAAGAATTTTACACTTTAAGTTGTACTACCGGTCCCGTCACCAGATATTTGAAACAACTAATATTTTCAAGTGCAATAATTAAAGACTATCTAATCGATACATTGGACAAACAACCTTTTGTTCCAATTTTATACGGTCCCGTGGATACTTCAATCTTTAATAGAATACCTCAAGAAGTTGAAATGTGGAGACAATTAAACAACTATCACACCAATTTTAATATCGATGAAGTGGCACAAGAAGTGAAAGAAGAAGAACAATCCTGTCTGTTATAAACGTCGGCTCATTCAATTTTTAAGTCAGTTGTTAATAAGACTTCATCATGAATAAACGAGTTTCGTTTTCTAATGCACCACACATAATGGAAGTTAAAAGAGGTATAATTGAATTTCAAGCTTTCCGAGGAAATGATGGTAATTTTATTATTAAAGAATTAGTAATCTTGGACATGAACACATCAGTAGTTTATCATTATTTGTTCAAACCTCCAGTACCATTTAATAGACTAACAACTAAAGCGAAAGTTACAAACAAATGGTTGAACAAACATTTTCACAACTTAAGATGGGATGAAGGTTTCATTAATTATAACATGATGCCGCACATTATGAATCATTATTGCAAAGAGTTTAAAATTATCTACACAAGAGGATTGGAAAAAGCAAATTGGATACAATCATTTACAAGCAACGAAGTGATTAATGCAATAATTGATAAAGATTTCCAATGCTACTTCAACGAACTTTGTATTTCATCAAAAAGTTTTAAACATCGAACGTCGCAGTGCGCTTTAAAGAATGCCTACCGCTTGAATAGTTTCCTTCAAAAAAGTGGTGGGGGTAGTGTCGATTATAAAAGTGAGAGCGCTACCATGACGCAGCATGAGTATTACTCGAACCTCCGAAGAGACAACATCTCCAACGGACATTCTTATTTACAAGAAAATTAACAATAACATCAAGATGGCATCGCAGAACTTACTTCAAAATTTGGTCGATCAGTTCAACGCTCATTCTAAATCATCAATTCTACCTACGAAGAAATGTTCTGAACTAAAAGAAGAAAAACATTACATCATTCATACGATCAAGAAAATGGAAACTTCAGTAGGTGATGCTATTAATTGCACATTGAGCGAGGCACCGTATACAGTTGGTGACGAACCGAAGTTTCAAATCTTCCTACCTACACGTTTTGTACAACTTCTTCAAAATGAAGATCTTCGTGTAGTTCAACCCGGCGCACTCTATTTGGTTTCGCACGGACCAAGTGGAAATAACTCTACTGAACTTACAATTCATGTAACACCTACTATTGATTAGTTTGTACATAACATTGTAAATATTTGTTTGTAATTGTTTCTCAATAAATATTATATAAAACAAAAAAATAAAAAGCAACATATTGTAATGTCTTTGTACATTACAATATGTTGCTTTTTTAAAAATTCCACGGAATGACCTTGACCCAATTTTGTGTGATGATAAAAGCAGAAATCTACTTGTGAAGTTCATCAGTCTACGACTACCTTTCGTACCGTACACATCTCGCTCACTCTATTGCTTAATATAAAAAACTAAATATGTCTCTCAAAGTCAAGTGTGCATCTTACGATACCAACACCATTACAACTTTTGAACAACTCGAAGATTTAACCAACGAAATGCGAGTTTTACTTACCGGTGGTTATCACTTAACTGTTGATGTTAGTGCTACTAATACAAGGATGTTCACTAAAACAAAATATTGCGATGATGAAATATTTATTTCTACACAACCTACAACTTCTTCATCGCCTACTGGTCAACATAACATCAAGTTCCAAAAATATTACCAATGTTGAATAACTTTGACAAACCAAACTACAACTAAAGAATCACGTGTTGAATGTGAGTTAATAAAAAGGATGTGATACTTGAATAAATAATCATTTGCTTCTCAGCTCTCACCACGACAAGACCTATTTAAGAAAATGTTGTACAGAATGATGATTCAACTTGATGGAAAAATCTATGGAAAAGATTACAACACTGTTGAACAAATGACTAAAGATATAGATGTATTAGCTAAAGAAGGATACCAAGCTAAATTAATTTTGAAATTTCCTGAAGTACATCCGCTATCAATAGAAGAACTAGTTGCTATGGCTAAAGCTGAGAAAGATAAAAAGTCTGAAGAAAACAAAGAGAAACAAACTTCTTAAGTATCAACATTCCTTACATTAGTAAGGTATAATTTTTTAAAACTCCGTTTGGATGACCTTGAAATTACCCCCACCACTTTTCATAGTACATAAAACTTGCTATTCAACACTATACTTGCTTATTACTTGCTTATTCTTTCACTGGACTCCGCAGCATCAACATGGAAGAGCAAAAATACAAGTACAAACCTCGTTACTGTTGTGAACAACAGTGTACAGATTTAGGACCAATGATGGTGGATGGGTTAGCTTGTACTAAATGTGAATTCTTCGGATCTTGTTATTGCAAATGCAAAACAAAACAACTACCACCACCGGAATTGCGAACTTTCAAATTTTACAAATCAAGATATTTTCATACATGTTGTCCTCAAAGATGTTTCAAATTTCACCCTCTAGATCTTGCTCATTGTCAACGCACCAAGTCTCATCAAGATGATTTTTGTACACATATGATAAAAAGATGTAAATACAGATCAGATTGGTATTCCGATCCTGTAGAACCATCAAATGTGTAATTTCAGTTTTACACTCTTTTTTAAAACTTCATTTGGATGACCTTGAGATTTCCCCCACCACTAGTTCTAATTTTTATATAATATTAAATCATTCCACTTCCAACACTCTAACTAACAACATGGAAAACAAATTTATCAAGTTTGAACATATAATAACTGACAGGGAGGGAGATGGAAGAATTGTTTCAAAACTTACTTTCTATCATTGACGAATATCCTATAAGATGGTTCAGAATTGTAGTTCAATATTTAAATCCTGGTGAATTGTTTTCTTCATCAAGTGAAGAAGATGAAACAACTACTTCGGTTCAAATAATTGAATTAAAAGACGAAGAAGAAGAACTAAACATTTTATTCAATCATAAGCTCAAGGTTCCCCATATAAAAGCCCCCTCCCTAGACAGCCCCCCTCCCTAGACGCCTGCTCAAGGTCACCATTATATAAGCCCCCTCCCTATGCGCCGATCCTCATTCCATCACCGACTCTCCAACAATGAACAACTCTCCATTGGCCCGAATGAATTCTAGTTTTGAAATAAACTCTAAAGAAGAGTTACAAGACATTTTTAATATTTTACAAGAACTTGTAGATAATTTTACAACCATCAAAATGAATTTGGAAATAACATACGATTGTCCTATTTGTGATAAGGTTGAAAATTTAGATGAAGACAGTTTACTAAATCTAACTCCTGCACCATCTGACACTACTGATGGTAATAATTAAGAGCAACGTCTTTCCCCCACCACTTCTTTGTAATTCATCCTTCCCCCCCACCACTTCTTTATTTAACTAACATTTCTCCCTTTCACTTCTCATTCCGTCTTCGACTTCTGAACTATCAACATCATTTGTTTTAAAATTTCAAACACTAACACAATCATGATGGATATGATGGATGAAGTTCCCTTCGTAACTAGAATGGAAGAGGATAAATTGAAATTGGAAATTAAACGATTGGAAATGGAACAGGAAAACCAACTCGAAATGTTACATTTGTTCAAGCTTTTCAAATACATCATCTGGGGACTCTGCATTTATCTTCTCATCGTCGTCGGTGTTTGCATTTACAACTCTGTAATTCATCACAAAAGTTCAACTTGTTTAAACTCTGCTGTTGCACATTAATTGTATGTTCACTAATAAAATTCAAAAGTTACTTCAACCTATCCTACTATCACCAACTAGTTCAACTTAGAACTATTTCTGGTGGTAGTTGGGTAGGCTTTTTTAAAACTTACTCTGGATGACCTTGACATACTTTCCAGATCCCATTTATAAATTTGAATTTCAGTTTTAAACTAACTTTTAGTTTTGTTCAACTATTAAGAGTTTTGTTAACACCGTCAAATTTCAGTTTTCAACTAACTTTTAATTTATGTACACTTTTAGTTCAACCCTAGTTACTTTATTCGCAAATTCAATTCAACCGACCGCCAACGCTATCGCCATCTCCACCCCAATATTTCAACATCTCTGCCCCCAACACCTGCCCGAACATCTGCCCGTAGGGGCAGCTGCCCGGACATCTGTTCGGTTTTAAAAATATAAAAGAAAGGTAAAGGAGTGGGGGTGGCGCATGCTCACCAATGCAAAACTAAGGTTTGAGGTTAGAATTATCCATGGCGGCCGCCATGTCTAGTTCAGTTTCACCACATAGATTCGGCGACCGGTTATTGGTCTAAAGGAGTGGGAGAAGGGGTGGTGGGGGAAGGTTGCCGTTTTATAAGCCCTCTCCCTAGGCGGCGTTTCTCATTCGATCGCCAACTTTCAAACGATAAACACCTCTCCCATGGCACGAATCAATTATCCCGCTATCACCAACTACTTCAACTTAAAACTATTTCTGGTGATAGTTGGATAGAATTTTTAAAAACTTACTCTGGATGACCTTGACATATTTTTCCACATCCCAGTTATAAGTTTGAATTTCAATTTTCAACTAACTCTTAATTTTTGTTCAACTGTTAGAGTTTCGTTAACACCAACGAATTTCAATTTTGAAATAACTTTTAATTTATGCTCACTTTTAGTTCAACCCCACTTTATGCGCAAATTCACTTCACCCTAACGCCAACACTATCGCCATCTCCACCCCAACCTATATGGCATAACATATAACTACAGCATCTCATGTATACCATCTAACCCCCACCGGAAGCTATATGGCATGGCAGCTGGCGCCAGCTGCCCGAGTCAACTGCTCGCGAGCAGCTGCTCGGGCAGATGGCACGACTTCCGGTCTAGGTGTAACCAAAACACACTACTAACAGATGTTTAAAATGCTTTATTCAATCACAATGTTATTTAAATGGGAAATTTTGAGATTTCAATGGTGGATAGCGCCTTTATTTTCACTCCAATTCTCGTCAGTTTTTGACGGAAACAACTAAAGACCAAGCCCTATCCAACGACACCAAAAACTTGAGAATCGGTTGAAAAATGTAGTAGTAGTTCTCAAGACAAAAAACCCCTTAGCGTATTAAATAAGTACTAGAGATCGCCTCCTGATCGAAATTCGATCAAAATTTCAGTTGATCTGAACCCAAGAAGTTTAAAAACATTTTATAATTCAAACATCTGTTCTTCCTGTCTTTCTAGCAGTTATTTTTACAACAGCTGTCTAATGATTCAATCAATTCTCCTTCCTCCATAAGATTAACATTGAAACTTTGAAAGCCTGTGGGGCGTAGCCCTGGTGTCCGATGTGATTTAGAATGTGATTCTGCTCATCTACAGGACTATACCTTTCTAACGGTATGCGCGGATTTCTCCTACGATGCACACGAGCTGAGAAAAAAGGAGGAAATGAAACATGCTTGCGTATTAATATATAGATAGATGTGATTTTATTTGGTTTACAGTTTTATGTGGTCAAAATTAATATTACTAATTTGGAAATTCGCTGAGTACGCAGGTCTGCTGCGACGGGGGGTATTTTGGTATGTTTGTTGATGTAGCTTCTTGGATACTGTTACTTGTATGCCACACTTTTAGAGTGTTGACAATCAAAAATGCAACCTTTGACTTTCCTCTGTTGTTGAGATGCAGGCCATGTGCTGTAAAATGAATCCGCTGTAGACCATCCAAATCTATTAGAAAAAGATTATAAATCCTAGTACTTAGTTCCTTGAAGTAACTGTTTACTATTAATAGTTCCAGGTTGAGCTGGTGATTTAATGATTTGTACTGATGTAATGATTTGACAATGTTTAAGGGGTGTCCACGAGGGTGGTCCGTGACTGGCAAACTTAAGGTTTTGTCGGATTGGGGAGACTCCACCTGGGGATTTTGGTCACGTTCTAGGTATGAGTAAGGTTCTCTCTCCCTCCTAGAGCCTCCTAGAGCAAGACAGGTTCAACCTCTCCTACCTTCTCTATTCTAGAAAATCCTCTCTTTCCGGTGGCTGTACAATATCTCTCAGGAAGACGCGTCCAGCCGGATTTGCTGGGGCCCCCTTATCTCCCTTAAACTACAACAACCTCCGAATTCGTTGCAAAGCTCTGATTGTTATCGAACGAACCAGTAATTATTGGGTAATCGTCCAGGAACAATGAGGGTTGCTATTGCTATTGATTAATGATGCTGCATTTAATGATGAATTAAACGATAACCAATACTGCGATCTTCACCACATTTTAAATGCCTTTTCCAACCCATGCAACCATCCAACGTCAGCAAACCTCCAACTGACAAATGTAAAAGCGTGAACTGTTACAGCTGATTCATGGAGGCCACGTAACGCAGTGATATTGATAGGTTGTTGCCACGCCGCGCCGCGACGCCGGATGCGTGACGTAAGCGTTATGACCCGCGGCGTCGCGGCGCGGCGCTTTAGCTGCGACGCTGATTCGCCGTGACACAGCGGAAGATGTCAAATTATTTTCGCCGCGGCGGAAGTTGCGGTATCAGCTGTAACGCCACAGCGTTCGTATACCGCAGAGGAGCATATGGCTCACTTGTCGGCACATCTTGGAGGCCTCATAAAAATAAAATTGTTCTAATGATAATGGAATAAAAGCTGAGGAATTTTTTCAAACATTGCTCATTCCACTAAATAATTATTTGAAAAAGTTGTAAAAGAAACAGTAAAAGCTTATTTGTTTAATGGTCTCAAAACTTCCTCTTATCCCACGCACTTTTGTGCATTCTACAGGTGAGTATTTAAAATCAACAAATTACAACTAAAGATCTGAAGACGGTGTTATTTTGAATTGGTCTCGTAGCCATAATGACGCTCGAATCCACGATGGCCACGCTTAGTTACAGTTTCTTAGCCATGTCGCTGTTGTTTTACTCGTACATTGGTTCTCTATTTCTACACAGAGTCCGCACTGGTTTCGAAACAAAGCACTAAGTCACTCAATCGTCATAATTTGAACATCTATCAGAATTTCATGTCAAAATATTGCTATTCAGAACTACAACTAGTAGTTCCTTCAAATCCTTGACGGTTTTAGTTTGTTTTCAACATTTCACACTTTCCTAATATTTTTTTTACATTCATTCATTATTTTCATCAGCAATATCACTTTCGAGATCAAGTAACGCTTTCTAGTATATTCCAATACTTTTGAATATGGCATAGAAGTTAAAGAAAACATTTATAAATGGAAGATTACATTCTAGTATACCAAGGAAAAACGTCAAATAAATGAATACTTGGTAAACAAAACATGGACGCAATCCGTTGAGCAAGAAATTGAAACGAGAATTGCATGAAGCACGCTGCGCCCGCTGCGGTGATGCAAGGTAGCGAATTTCGAACTTGGAAATTGAAATTTTCAAGATAGCTTCGTTTTCCAGGAGGCTATTAGCTTAGAATTAGAAATTTATTGAATTATAATATCGTCATATGTAAAAAAATTAAAACTGAAAAAATCCATTAAATTACAAAAAAGGTTATATTATAATGATTCAATCAAAAGCAAACGTACTATCACTGGAATTAATATTAGAGTGCCTTAGGAAATAAACGTGTTAGGATATTGAGAGAGAGCTTCTTTGTGTCTCTTGAAACGTTGATATGAAAAGCGTAAAATGTGAGGGGTAATGATGTCCGATAGTTCGCCCAATTGTCCCGGGCTTGAGTCTTAACATGGTTGACATGTATGGGTGAAATGGCGAAAGCTCATCTTCCGTAGCTTTTACATTTGCTAATAATACAACATACAAATGTGCGACTAATAAGGGCCTCGTGCCCTACCCTAACGAACATGTCCAAATAATAATAATAACAAATAACAATAGTGATAAATATAAAAATAGATTTTGACAATCAATTTCTTCAATCCTTTTAAATGAGTCTCGAGAGCCATCTTATACTATTAAATAGAGATGCCAAAGTTTTGCTTTAATCACCAGGGTTTTTATGATCACCCTAGTAAGTTAAAAAACCAGCATTGAATTTCCTAATGGTGATTTTAGTTCAATCAATTTAGTCAATCACAATGGCGCTTGCCTCTGAGAGAATTGATTATATAAAACATTCAGGGTGGTTGAAAGTAGTGTTCACATAGGGATATGTTTTGATGTTTTGAATGATAACAGTGCCTTAACTCAGTGCAGTTTTAAAGTGGTAATTCTCGTTATTCACCATTTAAACAGTGCTTAACCTATAATTAAAATGTAGTGGTACTTGCCGTGAGTGAACTAACACTTCAGAATAAGAAAACCTATCATTATATAAGTTTGATAAAACATTTAACAAATCTTAAAATAGGTCGGATTAAATTTTGTCATGATGATTCATGATTTTAAACTTTAAACTGTGATTTTTGTAAAGCACGATCATTGCTTGCAACATTTTCTCGCTTGGCATTGGCCTACTGTCGCCTGCTACAGAGCATCTTTTTTTCATCAAGAGTAAAGCCATAGACTGCTAAAGCTATCTATACACAGGCCATAAAATTTTATTAAAGCACTGAATTTTTATACAGAGTATTTATACAGTATACTATGTCAATGATAAAAATTAGCTTATATGTAGAAACATAACTCTGTACTAATGAGGTTAGCCAAAAACTCTATAGCTAACACTCATTGACTCTATAGCTAACACACTTTAGGCGTACCTAATGATTTAATTTAGCTAAATTTCAAGGACGGCTAACGACTAGACAGTGAATAATAAATCACGTCTGTGTTAAATTACAATTATATACAAATGTCAAAGTATCCATGTAGCATATGTGGAGTAAATGTTCGCTTGGGGGCAGTATTTGTAATGGTGTTTGCAATTTATGGTATCACGTAAAATGTGTAGAAATGAAGGATGCGGAGTTCAAAAAGAATTTCTAGACTAAAATCTACTGACTGGATGTGTAAAAACTGTAAAATGACCCCCACTGCTTCTAATCAGTCCCACCCACTTGAAGACTTGGAAAGTAAAATTCTCAATATTGATGATGATAGTGAAATGGATTTGAACTCATCTCTCACCATAGCTGCTGAGGCAGGCAAGGTATTGCTAGAAGAAAATGAAAAATTAAAACAAGAAATTTTAACATGCAAAAAGATAAACTGAATTTTAAACAACAACATGATGACAAAATTAAAGAACTAGAAGAGGAAATATCCATCTTATCAAATGAAAAAATAGATTAAAACATGAACGTGAACAGGAACTTCAACGTGCTACAATGAAAAACAAACAGAGATAATGGAGAAAAATAATCTAATTTCCCAACTTGAGGACAACAATTTGAAACACAGAGTGCAATTTAAAAAATGTCAACATCAGGAAAATGAACTAAAATCACATATTTCTAGAATGGATGATATGCTCAAGCAGGAACTCATGAAAATGTGAGACATTAAACCAAGAAAATAAAAGTCTAAAACTAGTCCAGTCAACGAAAAGGTATAGAGGGAAAGTCATGAACACAATTTTTGGCTTCATAACTTTGTTTGGACTAGTCCCCGCCTCTAGCCTTTGAGCCGGTGGGAGGGGGGGTGTCTAAAGGTCCCATTTTGTTGTTTTTCGCTTATATCTCGGAAACTATGCGTCCTAGCGACATAACCTTAATATATAAAATTAAAGCTGATTAAATTTGCTACAACTTACTCCCAGCATGTTTTCAATATCTTGCATAGTTTTCGAGATATCAGCTCTTGAAAGTCGGAAATTAGGGGAAAAAACACTTTTCCACCCACATATTTTGCTTTTTTTGACCGGATAACTCTTCAACGATACACCCTAAACATAAATATCTGCCATAGGGTTTCAGATAGTTAAATTCACATAATAATATATATAGTTTACTGCTCCATCTCTTTTCCTTAATGTTTTATAGCAATTTTAATTTTCAGCCTTAAGATCTGAAGTTTGCGCCGATTGTCGACTAATGAATCATTCTAATTCTCACCATTCCCAGCCAACGCATTGGCCAAATTATGCACTTTATGTTCATATAGTGAGTGCTGGGACGTCTAAATATAGATATTCAATTTAGATTAGTGTAGGTCACGGTCCCTATAGCCTGGTTCCTCACACTTAATAAAAGATATCCAAACCTTTACTTTGAGCTGGCACAGTCTTTCTAGATTGTGCGAAAAATCATTTTCAGGATGTTCTCCGGTGCAGCTTCTACTTCACACTCGACCGGAACCGGGGCTGCTTTCTTGGAAAATTCCGTTGTTATCCTGTAAGATAAGGGATGCTTTCATCTCGTACAAAGATCTTCAGAAACAAATTTTTTAAGGATGTGCTCATTTTGCACAACTTAACTAAGTGCGACACAACATATTCCGTACAACTTCGAAAAAAACCAAGTCGCATTTTCGAAGTTGTATCTGAAGGTCGAAAGAGGGACGAGAAAGCAGCAGCAGTCTTTTCAGAACCTTCGTCCACCACCTCTCATGTACAGGCGGATGAAAACTCCATCTTGATGTGGTCTGGGGCTCCAGTTAAAGAGATCTCTCTCAAGCAGAAGATATTGAAGATGAGAAAGACGAAAACGAAGACGAGGATGAAGGTCCTCTTGGGGTGAGAGGTCCTTCTCTCTCCAAGATAGCAAGGAATTGACTCAATGTTACATACTGTTGTAATGTTTTATATTGGGCTGATTCAAGTTTCTATGGCAATCAATTTAGTTTTTAGATATAGTCGTAATTCATAAAACTATCTTAATATCACTTGTACATGCACAAAGATGGTGTGTAGCAACATGTCTTCCCATTATAAAGGTTTGGATATCTGTTATCCAAACTGGATACCTGTCCGACGGTAAAGGGCGCCCTCAAAAGATGGTTAGCCCCTGAATTTGCGCTAAAAATTGCCCCCGATAGGCATAAATTGTGCCCGGGATCAGCCTTAAAAATTGCCCCCAATTATCGTTAAAACCAGCGCCCCCAATAGGCCCAAATACACGGGATCTGATCGTATACGGGACCTGATCGTAGTTAAATTGCGCCCCCGACCGGTGTCCCTCACATTGGTAAAGAGTGCCCCGACCGGAGGTAGATATCCCCCCAATTTACGCAGAATGGCCAGTACATACTTCTGTTGGTTCCTTACGTGCAGTCAGGAACGCCTAGACTATCATTCAGAAAGGCCAGTATATACTTCAGTTGGTTCCTTACATGCAGTCAGAAGACCTTTACTGTCCTTCAGTAAGACCAGTCTACCATTCTTCCGTGCCTGGTCGGCACGTTGTTCCTCACTGCCTAGACTGGTCATTCTGAATGCTTTACCGGTCGTCCAGAAGTACGGGAACACCAGTACACGGCAGGGTAGATTTGAAGGATAGACTTCTATCCGAAAAAATCCGGTATTTCCTTCAGAATTACCAGTATTTAAGGGTATTTCTGAAGTATTTTTTTCTCAGTGCCGGTAAACAGCGTTCCTTAGTTATAAAGAGAGCCCTCGATCGATAGCATTAAAGGGCAAAACAAGCGTTCCCAATATGCGGTAAATAGCACTCACGATTGGCAGTAAAGAGAGTCTATGATCAGAGGTTAAGAGCGCCCCCATTTAACATTTCCCAATGAAATTAATCTTCGCTTATTCGTAATGAATAAATAATTGTTGTTTAAATTTTGTTTATATTAAAGTATGGATTTTTTATTCTAAGTGTTTTACCTGATAGTAGTCTAATAAATTGGTAATAAAATATATTTTTACTTTAAACGTTATTTTCTTTGTAATATGTTGTAACGGCTAATATAAATGGCTTCAATGGATTCGGGGGGGAGGGAGCGCCTACCGACAATTTCGCCCTAGGGCGCCAGAAAACCTAGGGGCCGGCCCTGTATTTTATTTATGTGAATTTAACTATCTGCAACCCTATGGCAGATATTTATGTTTTGGGTGCATCGTTGAAGACTTGCTACAGTTCTACTGCAGCTACGTCCGTCAGCAAACTAGAATACTGCTCTGTTCTTTGGTCTCCCTATCTTCTGTGCCAATGTGAGAGACTCGAATCAATTCAGAGGAGATTCGTTCGCCTTGTCGGGCTGAGGTTGGGTTACCAATATTTGGATGTATTTGTTGTTGACATCCAGTCGACGCTGGGTCTGCTGCCGATTGAGAAGCGCCGGGAGATAGCTGACATCTGTTTTCTTCGTAAATTGATCACTGGTGAAATCAACTGTCGAGAGCTTCTGGGAGGATCGAGTTCGGGTTCCATCCAGAACCAGGTCTCAAGACCTTTTCTTCAGGAGATCATACCCCTACAACTATCTACGCATGCGCTATACCGAGAATGATGCGCCTCGGGAATTGGACTGCCTCTCATCTGGACTTCTTTGATGGCATGAGCCCTGACGCCTGGAGGAGCCGTCTGATCAAAGTGGTGCGAGCTTCGAGATGATTCTTCAAGAGTGTTGTGCAATGGAAGTGAAAGTGAATGCCATTTCAGTGTGAATTTGAGGGAATCATGGTGTTATCAACAGATGAGGTTCACAATGCGTCAAATGTAGAATTAGTTCTCACAGTGTACAATTTTTTCATTCAATGCCCAGTCACAAAGGATTGCTTTAATTTCAATATTGTTTCCCTCTTTATGTTCTGCCTCTCAGATATCTTGCACAAAATTCATTCAAGGCCTTTTAGCATGTTATATTTCTTCTCTTTGCCAATGTAAACCAGAATGCATTTTGCTCCAAATCACTGCTCACCAATTTTCATATTGTTTGCTTGCACTTGTTCTTCAGCTTTGCATTATTGTTATTTAAGTTCTTGCTTGTTTTTGTCAATATCCATATTTATTTCACATTGTAATATGTTAGTGTCTTTCTAGGAATGTTCAGATTTTTAAAGTATTTGTTTGTATATCACGCCTCATTGTAACTAACTAATGTGGAGCCATTCAAATTTTGCATGTTTGCACGGTTTTTTTCAGAAATTGCACACTGTAAACAATTGAATAATTGTAAATAATCACTTGTACGTCATTGATAATGTTTGTGTAAATATTTTATTTTGTTTAGAATTTGAATAAAAAGTATCTGCATGTTCCTGTCAACTGTCTGATAGAAGAGACTTTTAACACTGTGGATATGAACTATACATTGTAACTTAATGAATTTTTGCGAATTTATTGCATGTCATATAATATGTAAAAATGGTGCAACCGTCAATAAATAAAAAAAAAAGAAAAAAAAGAGTTATCCGGTCAAAAAGAGCAAATATGTGGTGGAAAAGTGTTTTTTCCCCTAATTTCCGACTTTCAAGAGCTGATATCTCGAAAACTATGCAATATATTGAAAACATGCTGGGATGTAAGTTGTAGCAAATTTAATCAGCTTTAATTTTGTATATTAAGGTTATGTCGCTAGGACGCATAGTTTCCGAGATATAAGCGAAAAACAACAAAATGGGGCCTTTAGACACCCCCCTCCGACCGGCTCAAAGGCTAGAGGCGGCGACTTTTGATATGTTCACCTCCTAACTAGTCCAAACAAAGTTATGAAGCCAAAAATTGTGTTCCATGACTTTCCCTCTATACATTTGTCTGAGTGTTCATTTCCTGGACTAAACAACAAGTGTACCAGATCTTAAATCTCAAAACCAATCTGGAGAAGAAACTACAAGAAATTGAGAGTAAAACTGTAATTAGCGAACGGGAATATGACTTAAAGTGTCTAAGCTCTTGAAATCTGATGATGCTGCATGGTCTAAAGCTCGTTGGCTTGATGACTCAATTCTGCAATCCTATTTTCACTCATTTAGCAACTCAACTACAGAAGGATCTTCTATTCTCTACCTAGGACCTCTCACAACTCAGATGCTTATATTTTACAACAATGATGACTTGCAATCTGAAGTGGATTAGTTACTTTTCAACAAGCATAGGTTTGTCTTGTACTGCCTGAATAATAGTCTTAACCCCCATGAAGTAGACTCTGGCTCCCATTGGAGTCTACTAGTTTTTGACAATGAAAAAAATTGGCATTTCATTTTGATTCATTGGCAAACTTTAACGTCCAAAGTGCTCTCCATCTTATGGCTAAACTTAACTATGATAGAGGAAGTCTTATAAATATACCATGTGTACAACAAGCAAATAATTTTGAATGTGGTATCAACGTTTTGATTAATGCAAAGTTGGTAGCTGAATGTTACTGCAAACATGCAAGTAGTAAGAGTCTGCCTCTACATGAATGGTTTCATAAATTCTTTTGTCTCAAGAACTGACAATGTTGCCCCTTCTGACAAAGAAACTTCTAAAGAAAAACGAAGTGAAAATTCAATAGGTACTGAGAGTGGAAACGGATGGTGTCATGTAGGGCATCGTAAAAAGAAATCTGCAACGAAATGTAATGTAAACCTCAGCTCAACTTATGCAACTACTGGAACCAAAAATAAATTTGATATCCTGGCAGAACTACAAACAACAGATGATACTCACACTGACTGTGAGCCTTCAGTTACATCTTCTGAGGTTAAAATGTATAAGAGTCAAACTAATAAAAAAAAGATCATAGCAACCAAGACAAACAAAATTGTGTCTGATATAAATCAGCACCCTTCAGTAAACAAGGAAACCCTTATCACTCCTATTAACAATCCAATGTTAAAGAAAAAGCCTTCACTACTAATAATGGGTGATAGCCACGCTAGGGATCTGGCTGGGCTCTTATCCCCCCATATGGTTAGATTTGATGTCACGTCTACATATTATCCTGGTGCCTCGATGCTTTACGTGATGGAGCAGCTTGAGAAACAAAAGAATAAGTTTAGAGAAGGAAGACTGTATTTTACTGTTTGGTGGAACTAATAGAACTGATTCTTCACATAGTGAAATGTTGATCTCTAAAATCAGGACCCTGGTCAAAACTTGTAAAGCTGAGATAGTCCTAACAGAAATACCTTATTTTTATCAGCAGCCGGATAATGGGTTTCAGTTCTTTGAAATCGAGCGGTGCAATAGGATGCTGTTAACACTGTCAATAGAATTGAACATTAAATTCCTAATGATCAGCCACCTTTTGAATTACAAACTGCACTACACCAGGAATGGACTCATCTTAATTGGAAAGGGAAGCAAGCAGTCTCTATGAACATCTCTAAGTGGCTCTCTTCTGGCAGGGGACCTAGTAATCAAGAGGAATTACAAACTGTTAGAAGTGATATTCCTTTAGTTCATCAGGGATCTACAATTGAGAATATCTCTGCAAACATCAACATTAAGAGAGACAATATGTCTCATCTGGTAGTGTCATCTTGCCATGGAGCTCCCCAAAATTGCTCAGAAAATCATGTAGGAATTAGTGTGACAGAAATGCCTATGTCTTCAATGATTGAAAAGCACCGAGGTGATAAAATGGTAGCATTCGCTCACAGCATCTCCGGTGACTTTTATGACAACCGTCGTATGACAGCGGGTGTAGCTGTAGTGTTTGCAAAGCACTTTGAGAAACCAACAGTCTCTCATTGCATCACTGATCATCTTACACTGCAGAACAGTCAAGCTGGAGCCTGCGTGTATAGTCTTATCACAAAGAACAGGTATTTTGGAAACCAACACTTCCTGATTACGAAACGGCATTTAAACACCTAACCAAAGATTTTAAGAAGAGAAAACTAAAACATTTAATATGTTCTCCAGTTGGGTGTGTTAGAGATAAAGTGGACCCAAGCCAGTTTGTTTCTAACCTGATGACATTTCAACAAGAAACCCAAGCAAATTACAGTGGTTTCGTATTACCAGAAGTATTTCCAGCAATTAAGAAATGGCCTGACCCACGAAGACTTTACTAACCACCTACGAAGACTTATAAGAAAAAATCAACAAGCTCCTGCACAGACTCTGATGGACAACCCCTTAAGTTCAGCTTCTCTACCCAAAGCTGGCGGAGATAACACAACACCATCTGATCTACCTTCATCAGTGACGTCTTCTGCAAGTAAATGTGAACCTGGCCCAGCACACACTCTACATTCAACACCTAAAGTGAGAGGGCATCACCTGGAGAACTATGCGGCGGCGCTTAAAGACTCCTCAGCTGTGGAATCAAGTCCAGTGCAGGTGCAAGAGCAGAGTAATGATGAAGTGTCAAAGTTCATGGTTATCGACTCATATTCAGAGTGCGATAAGAATTTAAATAGTGTTAACAATGCAAAGAGCAGTTTTTTAGTTTAAGGTCAAATAATTTTGAATCACAGGGCTCCTCCTCAATTGTTTTTAATTCTAATTATTCATCAAAATCCACTGAACACTTTAAGAGTAGTATTAAAATATTTCATCAGAATATTCAAAATCCATCCACACGTTTGGAGCCGCTTGAAATAACAATTAAGGAGAGGTGGAAGCAAACATTCTGGTACTAACGGAACACAATATGAAGCGTCATAATATTGAAAGATTAAATTTAATGGATTTTGAAATTAATGACTATTTTTGCCGGGAAAATTATGAAAGAGGTGGCGTAATGATTTTAAGTCAAAACGGAATGAAATCTAAAAAGGTAGTTATGGAAGGAGCCAGTAACCTCTGTGAGGAGAAAATATTTGAGTTTTGTGCAGTTTCATTTAAAGTTTCTGGTTTTAAGTTTATTGTAATAGCTTTGTACAGGTCACCCACAGCAGATGTTAATGTTTTTCTTGATAGACTAAGACAATTGTATCATTTTATGTATAAAAGGTCAAGCCATTTAATTTTTTTAGGTGATGTAAATATTAATGTGTTAGAAAATAGTAAAGAATGTTTGGCATTAAAAAATACGCTGAAATCTATTAACTTAAATAGTCTTGTTAACTTCCCAACAAGAGTGTTTAATGGATCTATAACGGCAATTGACCATGTTTTTACAAATCTTAGTAAAAGCCAGGTCCAAATCCAAGGGCTTATAACAATGTTGTCTGACCATGATGGACAACTATTGGAACTCTTTAATATAAAACAGGAAAACCAATCTCAAAAATATTGCACAGTAACTCGCAGAGACTTTTCCGATGAAAATGTCAAGCTTTTCCAAAATTTACTAGAGAAGGAAACTTGGTGGGAAGTATATTTTGCTGAAGTTGAAATCAAATATATAGTTTTTAATAGTACTCTTAAATACATTTTCGAATGGTCATTTCCTCTAAAAACAGCAAAACTAAGAGATGGTAAACATTATTGGTTAAGCCAAGATCTAAAAGATCGCAAAAAAGAACTGATATTAAAAACAAAATTTGCTAGGGCGTCAAATAACTGGAAGCTGTTAAAAGAAATTAGAGATATGAATAAATTACTTAATGCTGATATAACAAAATCAAAGAAGACTTGTATAGAGAACCAAATTAATCAATCTAGTAACGTGCCTAAAACAGTGTGGCAAGTAATAAATTCGGAAACCACAAATAAGAACAGTAGTACAAGAGGAAAAAACATGATTATAAAGGAAGATAGTATGTCTATTGTGGAACCTAGCAATATATGCAATATTTTCAACAACTTTTTTGTTAATGTTAATCAGCATGGTAGTGTAGATAAGAGTGTAAACTTTCATGGCGATGTAAATGGTACAACACAGGAGGGAGGTTTAAATGTAAAAAGACAAAAGTTTTATTTTACTCCAACTAATATAAACGAGGTCCTAGAGGTCATAAACTCGTTTGACAACAAGTATTCCTGTGGCTTTGACGAACTACCAACAGTAGTACTAAAGAAAGTAAAAAATCAGATTGGTAAAATTCTTGTACATTTGATTAATTCGTCTTTCGTTAGTGGATATTTCCCTGACCTACTTAAAATTTCAAAGGTAATCCCAGTTCATAAGAAAAATGATACAAATTTAAAAAATAACCATAGGCCTATATCGTTACTTCCAGTAATAGCTAAAGTGTATGAAAAACTTGTTTATATTAGATTGTCGAACTATGAGGAACAAAATCATTTACTAGATGACATTCAATATTGATTTAGAAAAAACAAATCAACAATAACAGCAGTGATCAATTTTATTGAATCCATTATTAATTCGATTGACAAAAATGAAACCGTAGTTGGTATATTTATGGATTTGTCAAAGGCGTTTGACAGTGTTAGTCATTGCAAACTTTTGGAGATTTTGAATGAGATGGGTGTAAATGGGAAGGAACTTGCATGGTTTAGATCATATTTAACAGACAGATTACAATTTGTGGAAATTTCACATACAACAAACAACAATAAAATATTAAAGTATAAATCAAATTACCAAAGAATTACTTCAGATGTACCACAGGGTTCTAATCTCGGTCCCCTTCTATTTTTGTGTTATCTCACTAATGTAAATAGTTGTCTCGCAGATTCTCAAAGAAGTACTTTATGTTTGTATGCAGATGATGCTAACTTAAAAATATCAGGTAAAACCCAAAAAGAAGTAGAATGCTATACTTCATCCGAATTGGCCAATCTGTGTTCTTTCTTCAATCAAAGAAGCTTAACTTTAAACTCAGGTAAAACCAAATTAATACATTTTAAAACCAGACAAAATAAATCTCAATCGGACATGAAAGTAGAAATAAACAACGTAGGCATTGAACAAGTAGCCAGTATTAAGTTTTTGGGACTATTAGTTGATTCAAACTTAAACTGGAATGAACATGTAAATTCTCTTCTACCAAAATTAAACTCAGGCCTTTACGCTATAAAGAGAATGTCATTTTTTTGCAATAGAGATGTACTAAAACACATCTATTTTGCATATATTCACTCCCGCATATCTTACGGTATATGCATTTACGGTGCTACATCTAAGAGTAACCTTGATGACATTTTGATAGTCCAAAAACATGCAATAAGATTAATTATGAACTTGGTATTTCCTCAATCCACAAAAATATACTTTAATCAATTAAATATAATGACAGTTTATGGCCTATATGTTTTCCAAACTATAATGTTCTATGTCAATAATATAGCTAACGAAAGTCAAGAAGTACATGGTTACAATACTAGAAGGAAAAAAAGAACTAGTCAAAGACCATCATAGATTAAGTCTTTTCAAAAAGAAAACATTGTATGCCGGTAGGATGTTTTTTGGTAAAATTCCTGTTAATATCAAAAACGAAACAAACTTAAGAAAATTCAAAAAGTTGTTGAAAAATTATATTACTAAATTAGCCTTATATTAGTTTCAAGAGCTTGAGGAAGTGTATAGTAATTAAAATAAAATTAATATTAAGTACTATGATTGATAATATTAGGATGAAGTTATGTAGTTAAAACTAAAAATGTTGACTGTATGGTATATTAATGTATTTTTTTGTAATAAATAACTTGTAATGTAGTGACACTATTCATGTACGGATGTACTATTTATGAATAAAGATATTTGAATCTTGAATCTAACTTGCACCCCCTCCTTAACTTTTTAACTATTTGAGATATTTGGAATCGGTTTGCGGCAACCTTCTTGGACGTGAGGTAATTGTACCATAGTTATTGTACAATTAACTTATGTCCAATGCCGCAACCAATTTCAAACCAATTTCCTATACCTCAAACCAATTTCAAATACCTCAAATACCTCAAATTTGCCGCAAACCAATTTCAAATACCTCAAATAGTTAAAAATTTAAGGGGGGTACAAGTTGTTTTTCAACCACGCTGTATGTATAACCCTCATATACTTATATATTCACCTTGAGGTGCGCCTATATATAGTCGTCATCTATTATCTATGCTACTGATCAATACTGTAACTCTAAATCGTTTTTAGCGAATTTCCCTATAGGGAATAAGCTACCTATTACGGTAGTAGCCATGGTAAGACCTAAGCCCGGGACCACTTTACTTTTTCATTTTGAGGTCCCCAGAAGCCAAAAAGACCATTCGTTCATTTTCATATATATATATATATATATATATATATATATATATATATATATTTAAATATATATATATATTTATATATATATATATTTATTTATTTATTTATTTATCTATCTATCTATGTGTCCGTGGTACTGATAACTTTTGAAGGTGACCTCCGATTTTGATGAAATTCGGTATGGAGGTGTAAGACCAGGTCTATTTTCATGAGTTCGCGAACAAGCATTGTCGGGTTACGGGAACGGGGTTTTATGGGGTTTCAAAGGGGTAAAAAATGGGTTTTTGGCATTTTTGGACCTTAATTTTTTTAATTCATCAATTTTAACTGAAACTATTTAAAAGAGCTTAAAAAACGAACAATTTGGTATTTTGAATTTTTATCATATCATAACTGGTTACGGGGCAAATCCAAAAATGTGTTTTCCATGTTATTCTAACGGGAAATCAAGAAAACCCTATATCTTGCTTATTTATTGACACAACTTAATCAAATTTGGTATGTACTTTATCTATATAAGGTTTAGCTTGCTTACAAAACCCATATGGCGGCAAAACCTACCTACTCACCCCCATAGGGTTCATGACCTAGATTTTCTAACAACACCCAATGGCAGCAAACCTATATACTCGATCCTATGGTATTTTTATGGGGAAAGTAAATAATCTTAAATTCCATTGGAAATTCGCTTAGTACGCAGGTCTGCTGCGACGGGGGTATTATATCTATAATATGTTATGAAAGTTAAGTTAAGCTTGAAGATTCTGCCTACTGGACGAATTCATTTGGAAAAACCTTCTACATTATGTGTATAATATAAATAAAATGCTGTAAAGGAGGCAACCCTAAGAACATTCATTAGTAGACTTAAGTTACTTAATTTTATGTGTCATTTCTAGTGTTTTATATATATATATATTTTTTTTTAATTTACTTTTGTACATCAAAGGTGTAAAGACATTTGAAAAACTTAAATAAAGAAAAGATACAATACAATACATACCCAAAACTATAACCCATAACCTCTTTTATTCCATAGGTTTCTTTTTATATTTTTCAGATATGGTGTATTTAAAGAACGGAAAGATAGGAGACTATTTTCCCTGCGACAGGAAGGTCCGGTAATGTTGAACCAAAAGGGCAGCCATAAAGATAAAGAAAACTGGCACAGCATTGCGGGGCTGGCGCAGGGTCAACACAACAGGAACTTCAGTGGTCATTTTAGAAAATGTAGCTTCGCCGCCGCTGCGCAGCTTGTCGCTTGTTCACATTCGAACACTTCGATAGTAACAAGCCAATCCTTTCTCGACCGATTCCAGCCCGTGGTTTTGATTTATATGTAGGTCAAGTGCATTTTTGTTTGTGATGAGAGGCTATTGTTTTAAAGCAGAGCTTTCATATTTTATAACTGTGTAACGTTATCTATATTGATAAGTGCAGATTAATCTTTCAACTTTAATATGGATTGTGCAATGTTTAGAGGGGACCATACAAACACTGTTCCTGTTACTATATACCGACGACGTGTTGTTCGATTGCACCATTAAATGAATCGCCTAATGAGAAAAGGCCAGTGGGTCCAGATTTTACCCTTCAAAAAGCTACCAACTTTTCTCAGGATCGAAATGGTAACCGTTGGTTTTAAAGGTAAGCACTATAACCACCTTTAAAATTAAACGCAGAAGGTTATACGTGGATATTCACAAAAAAGGAATAATATTCAGAAAAACTGCGTAGGGCTACACAATACTACGTAGCTGTAAAGCATCTAATAAAATGCTTCAAATTAATTAGAAGATTAATTATTTTTAAATTAGAAAAAGCTAGTTCAACAGAACGGATTTTAACGCGTACGGCTATATTTCATACCATTTGTAAGGAAACATGTTATAGATCATTCTTGGGCAAGGTAAGAAATAATATTTGCATAAAATACAGATTATAGTTGCACAGTCAGTCGCCAAACTTACCTTAGCCTATGTTTGTTATTTACTGAACAAGCACCTGTTGTTTGGTATTGGTATTTTTACTGTAATGATGGATTATACTTTGTATTCTCTTAAACCTTGATTAGTCTATGAAAATTATCTGTCTGCAGTAGCAAAACAGTTTGGAGACGGGATTTTCAGCGCAGCTGCTCTCGTTGCCGTAGCTGGTCATCCTGCTGATGGAAGGATCCACATGGAAGTGACCCTCATGGACTGACACTGTAGCCTCGAACTGCGCATCCCCAGGTTCTGTCACAACCCCCACTATCAACTCGTTCACCCCAGGTTTCATCTTTTCCCTTACATACAGTATGTCTTTCAATTCCAGTTGTTCACATTCGAAATATGGATCGATGTCGGGGTCATCGGATAACTTTTCGTTGATGGCCAAGACGACACTTTCAGCGGCTGCGCGGTGCTCGCTTACAGGGACGTCTTCAAACGGATGACATGCACACCAGTGTGGAGATATCCCTGCTTCTGCGCAGGACCTGTCAGGATCCACTTCTGTGAACAGACTCTTGCAAGACAGGCATCCAGGCGCTGAAGATTCCGTACCGGATAAAACATACTTCATCGTCAGGTATAGGTCGTACGGAGACGTCAACCTTTCAGAGTTCTTCAACAAATTGGAGTAGTGCAAGTCCTTTATTGTTTTATACCATTCTGGGAGCGAAATAAACATCAAGGGCAAGCGGTCTTCGTACCACCCGTGCCTGCTGGTTCTGAAGTCTCCAACCCTCAGTCCGTGATCGCTCAGGATTACCACCATAGTAGTGTTCATCGCTCCAGAATCCTCCAGTCTCTTCAGGACTTCCAGCACGGTCTCGTCTTCGCTGGAAGCACGGTTTAGATTGTTGTGGCTGATCTGATTCATCCAAAACAATCCGAAGAAAGAGTCGTTCTTGTAAACGGTGGTGAAGTCTAACAGATAGTCTAAAATGTGATTGGTAGCTAATCTGTCGGCGATGCAGCCTGGAGCACGTTTCCCTCCCATGAACAACAACTCTCCGGCCATCATATAGTCCCTGAAGTAGTGGTTGGTGGGGACATGCTTGAAGCCTTGAAGGTGACAATGGAAGGTGGAGACCAGAGGTTGATCCTCTGCGTAAGCCGTCACATAACCTGCTGAAGAGAACTCCTTCCATATGTAAGGAAATTCATCAAGATTGAGATTTTGAGCTCTCCCAAACACCTCTGGTGACAGTCCAGCTAGGAAAGCCATCATATTGGGCAAAGTGTTATCAGCAATTTTATTATACCCTTTCATTTCTACCCACCCGTTGGTATGAAGGTGAGTGGCCGTCTTTGTCAAAGTTCGATAAAAGTTTAACCTCGACATCGAGTCGAACCCGATCAGAAGGACGTTCAGACTGTTCGGATTTTTCTTCCCTACATTAAACCATTTTACCACTGCTGCGTGCATATTTTCATAAAATATTTTGCCATTGTGATCCAAGCAGAAGACGAAAACAAATTTACTGTCGTCATCCATTAAAAATTGATCACTAAAATACTGACATGGACCGTAGATAATATAGTAGTCTCCCCCGGTAAGGCGCTTTAGGCAACATCGAATATCAGATGAGTTGGTGTGAAATGGCAAAGCCGAGTAGTTCACTTGCAATATATGTTGTTCGGTTAAGTGGTTGAATGTCACTGTGGTCAAAGGAGGGTAAGTTACACACACAGCTCTTTCTTCTTTCTTGATAAACCGGAGAATCGAAATGTCAAACGGGTTTAGGTTCAGGATTTTACATTTAGACGAATTAACTACGTATTGAGACTTGTCTGTTGCATTTAAACGATTCAGATTTTTTATTGAGTCTTTGTAGTTGTAGAGCTTCAGAGTTAAAAGTATGATTAGTATTACACCCGTAACTGTTCGTTTTATATTTAAACGTAACATATTTCATGTAGGCAGAAAATTAAAACTTCCAAAACAAAAAATGACCATTTTGAGAAAATAAAATTTTTACAAAACAAATAAACAAACAAATTTTAATGTTGAATAATCACCTGATTAAATAAACGGTATCAGTTAACTGACACATACTTTCTCCCAACAATATAAAAAAGGTGTTAAAAGCTCCAAACATTAATGTCTTGATGACTCAGTCGGATAGCTACCAGCTGAGCAGCGCTCGTTTGACCTCACGCGCGTCTGTGACTTTTAACAACGTACTGCGTTTACCGCTAAACGAAAAATTTAATTTTCTCCGCAACCACTTGACGTAGAGCAGTAATTCAAAATACTGGATTATTTAGTTTTTTGAGCTTGATTTAATGGTGATAAGTAAAATTTATTTCGAGGCAACAGCTATTTTGAAAATTCAAAAAATTGATTTTTGAAACACTTTTTACTCCATAACTTTTGAACGCGCATTTTCTCGGAGATGCGGGTTGTGTCATTTTATTCACCATTTTAATCTTAATAAACAACAAAATTTTAATCAAAATCGTTAGAGCCGTTTTTGAGAAATTTTGATTTTTGACGATTTTTGAGGGTTTTTGGGGGTAAACTACCCTTAAAAATAAAAAATTCAAAAAAATGAAAAAAACGCCTGGAATTATCGTGGGTTTGGACATACATACCAAATTTCACCAAAATCGGACCATTGGGGCATTCTCTAGCTCTGTATACATCCTGACACACACACACACACACATACACACACACACACAGACATCACTCCGAAAACCACTTTTTTGGACTCAGGGGGAACCAAAATGGATAAATCCACCAACAACTCAAATTCGAAAATTTTGACGAAAACAATACTTTCTCCATATACTATGGTATAGGGGGAGAAAGTAAAAGTTAATTACAGTAGGGCCTATATATAACCATTGAGTAAATACACGCAAGCGTATATAGTCAATGATAATAATAGTCATGTAGGGTATACAATTTACTCATGTGAAACGCAATGCAAAATAGACTGTAAAAACGTTGTATAAACACACCTTACAACTTAAACAAACAGTGTATCCTTACCCATGTATCCTATATTTTGTTATCAATGAATAACTTTACTTTAACTCAGTTTATGTTTTGTAATAAATAGGTCTTATATCACCTCTAAAACTAAAATGTTACAATGTTATTTTAGTTTAGCACCGAGGTCCTTTCCGGTAGCAAAAAAAATCTTGCCATTTCTAATTGTAATTGGCAAAAAATCTGGTTTTAGAGCTTTAACATTTCCAATATTTTTGAAGTAGCACTGCCAATGTTGAGTTATATGATCT